>JAIPRL010012701.1:0-11680 GCA_025469235.1 Pemphigus obesinymphae | reverse complement strand
ATTTCAAGATTATAAAGTCATTATTTTCGAAATTACGACGAAATTAAAATTCTCGATTTTACAAAATCGTATTTTTCATAATTTTTTGGTAGTTTTTGCTTACGCATTAAAAAACTATTATGAAAATCGAAAAATGACCTCTTAAAAGTACCAACTAGATGCAATTTTCTACCGGAAACCAGGTATGAGTGTAAAGATCGGAGCACTCCTTCTGGTAGAAAAAGTGTTTACAGAAAAATAAAAAAAATAAAAATAAAATAAAAAATAAACATCATTGTAAAACCATAAGCTTCCTCGCTACGCTCAGAATCTAAAATGATTACTTAAAAATACCATTCATTCAAATTAAATATAAGAATATATATATAATAATTAGATTAAGTCGAAAAATTATGCGTAAAAACAATAAAAACGAAATTATTTACAAAATATTGAAATAAAATAAAAAAATTTAATAAAGAAGTCAAAGTTAAGGATAAAGCAGATAAGAAGAGAAATTACAGTGGGAGATCAAGAATCAAGTATAAGTTTAATGTTGGGAGAGAAAAATTACCCGAATGTAGATAAATAGGAGAAAAATTACAAATCTGTTATAAGAAGAGAAAGGACAATAAAAATGTATGTATAAAATTGGAAGTTGGTTGTTAATTTTTCAATTCCGTAGATTCCCGTGTCATCAGAATCGAATTATTACTGTCATAAAGGGTTAGTGACTATGCGGAGTGAAAATGAAATAAAAACATTACGATTTGGCGAGAAAACCCAACATTTCTGACGATGGCTATTGGATTAAAATAATATTCATAGTAAATTAAACCATCAGAATCTGCATATAATATATATATATATATATTATATATTTGTAGGTATAATGTATATAAAATATATATATATTAGTGATGTAAAATTTCAGAAATATTCAAGAAATTTCAAAGAAAAAATTTCTAAAATTTAAAAATTACATTTTAATAAAATTTACTTTTTTACACAAAACATGTAAAAATTAGAAATATTCATTGAATTTTGAAGTACATTTTATAAAATAATAAATATCATACTGTAAAGTGTTTATTAATAATTTATTTTAAACATAACTAATAAGTAGGTACTTACTGATAATATTTACATTTGTAAATAAATTTAAATTTAATTATCTGAACATTTAGAATTAAAAATCGAATCTGTTGAAAAATCTTCATATTATATTTTATTATATTATATTATATTATCATATTATATTACAATATTATAATTTTCTTAAAACAATTTAAAAATATCATCTTCATCACATTCAGTTTAATTTAATTTTTTCATTTCAAAAACCATTAAATAACTTTTTTTTTTTATCAAAACAAAATAATTGTAAATAAAAGCAAATAGTAAATCTTTTTCTTGGAAATTTATTTTGGAAATTTCTAATATTATATATTATATATATTATAATTAATCTCTTATGTACCGAAATTACATTTTGTTGATAGTACGTGAAAATTAAACCAATTTTTTAAATGTTTATTCCGTGTCTAAATATGGACACAATTTTATCCACTGAGTGTTCTTAAAATTAGTCAAAAGACTCAATATACAGAAAAAGTTTTCATATTATTATTAATTCAATTATAAATAATTATTGATTAAATTGCAAATAGTTAGCTATTTACAAACTTGTTGATAAATACGCATGGATGGTGATCGCATCCACATTTAACATTATTTTGAGGGTAATATTATAGATAATAACGATAATGATTTTTAAAAAAAGTGGACACTTATATTGTAAATATTTTCAGAATAAAACTGTCCTACACAAATACAAAATTCATAGATATAAACACACGGATTGGAATAATAAATTTATTGACCATTTTCAATGAACCTATATGGATTTTTATTGCCAATTTTATTAATAATAAATATACATACGTAAAAAAGGCGTTATTTTACTTAATTTGCTTTGCTTGAACATAGTTTAGAATGAATGATGATAATTTTAATAAATTCTGTGTTATATTTTAATTTATAGTGATACTCAATGACATCTATTGGTAAGTTTGTTCTTACGGTGTAATAATAAACATACTGAATGTCTGAATATATAACTGGCAGTAATATTCATATTTACACCAAAGTTCCACTCAGATTCATTTTTTTTTTTTTTAAATACAATGTTTTTTCATTGCTTTCAAATTCAATACATCCGCCAAAAGTACCCTGTAAGTACTTCCCTGTAACTACACCCCCTGCTGTTGCCCGATTTGTTTTTTTAATATAAAATTTTTTCCTATACGAAGGCAATAAAAATATAAAATATTGTCAAAAAACATTTTATTTACAAAATATAAAATATATATTAGTACGAAACTATATATATAATATGTATACAAAATTTAGGGATAATTAAGTATACAGATAAGTGAAAATAAAAATTCTAATTACAAAAATTAATATATCCTAATATTCCAATATTATTAAAATTATCCATGAAAAACCTATTATTTAAAACTTTTTGTATACTTTTTGATAATGAATTTTATCAGTGTAACTTAAGAATATATAAGCAAGGATATTTTTAAAGAGTTCTATATAGGGAATATTTAAAAAAAAATTAAGAAAAATTAAAATCTTATACCTAATAATTGTAAAACATTCATAACTTCATAAGCATTTTAAAAATAAATAATAAAGTAGGTTCCATTTCAATATAATTTTTTATGTGATTTTTATGTATTTATAAATTGTTATGGAAAATATTATATTTTAATTTTTCATTTATATAATATATATAATATTTTTATTTTAAACTTAAAATCATTATAGTTTACACATAATTCTCTAGCACTCTACGAAGCTTTTTTTTGATAACTCTCTAATTTAAATATTGGAAAAGCAAAAGAGGACACTCTAGAATTTAATCTCTAGATAACTAAATTTTTTTATATTTCTGAGATGTTTTTTTAAGTTATTTAAAATGATAAATTCTATAATACCAGTATTAATAAATAATTACATCATCTTAATAAAATGTAGGTTAAAAAATGTAAAACCCATTTATAATATGGAAATAAAACTTTTTACACTTACAAATACCAATATATCACATAAAATTCTATCATAACTTGAAATTTCGACAAAAATCTGAACAATGTTACAGATTATTCCTATAATTATTTCAGAAAACATTCAGTGGCATATTTACAAGGTTTCTGGGGTACTAAACTTCTCCCAAAATACAAAAAAAAATAAAATTAATTTTTTTAAAAAAAATTAATTACAAGAAAATTAATAAATAATTCGTCAAATAAAAAGTTATTGTGATATTGTTAAATCATCATATTTTAATGTATTTTAATAATACCTAAAATACCCAAATACCGTTCCCTCCTCCTCATAAAAAAAATTACCTATTTGATATTTTTATTCTTAAGGTACCCACTATAATTAAATTACAAAATACATTTACTTTACATGTTATTATACAAAATATTGACTATTAAAATAAAATTGAGTATGAAAAGTTTAATATTTATGGCTATTTTGATTTGAATTCATTAATGTCTAATTTATCGAATGAGTGCATAAAAACAATATAATTTTAACGTGTATTTTTTCAAATTAAAATTGAGTAGGTACAATAAACTTTAATTAGATAATGCGATAAAAGTTATTAAATCCGTTGTACTTTTTAAATGAAAGTCTAGTGAGTTTAATCGTGGAAAATGCATTCGTTTACCCTACATAACTCATGAATTATAAAAATAAGTTTCATTATGTTGAAACACGCCGAATTTAAGTTGTCGGGGAAAAACAATTGTTTTCTGTCTTTTTTTTTAACTTATTACTCATAACACTATGAATTAATTAAATATTTTGAACGTTAAATAACTATTAGTTATGAAAAATCGCATTACAAGTTAACATAACAATTTTCGACTTGCGAGAAGTCATATCAAGCTGTTGCGAATAACAGCTGACTATCAAATTAAATATTTTAACTTAACTGAAATTAAATATATATTTTACGTCATTACACAGCACAACACACTGTGTGTACTTTGTACGACGTTTTATTTAAATTCGTTCAGTTCCGTATCGGTACAGTAAAATTATTATTTTATTACACAATTACTCGATGGTATATATTTGAACGTATTCGTTTAAAACTTTAGATTATTTTTAAAACATGGAATATAAGTTTCCAATAAAATTTAGACATGGTCTTCATATTACGATTTTTTCTAGAATGGGGAATTGTTTACTAAAATACATATAAGTTCATTAACTATTGTTAAAAATGGTTTTTCTATACTCTATAGTTCTCGTTTTAATGAAAGTATTTGACTAATTGACTTAATTTATTTAATTTATTTAAATAAACTTAATATATATCATTTTAAGTTAGATTATCTTAAGCTCTTCTATATGTGCAAAAAAATTGAAAACTTTTTTTAATATACTTAGTCACGACATTGTTGTATATAAAAGATGATTATTTTTATCAAAAAAACAGTTTTATGTTTAAAGTCAATTTTCATATTCTAGTAGTTTTTTATATTCAATAGTTCATCTATCTATATATACTATATAGAACATAAGTACTATATACTTTTTAATTTCGATAATGAATTACGCCCTACAGGTTACACGCCAATCAGCCATATCGTCGACAAAATACAAACATCAGATTAAATATTAAATAGATAATAAGAATATTTAATGTTTAAAAAATATACTCAACTAGATATTTTTTAAGAATAATAATATACAACCAAATTTTAAAAATATTAGTTAGGTATATGTTAAGGTGAAAAAAATATATAACTTTAAGCTCATTATATCAGGAGCCCCGCTTAATGTAAGTCTTAAAACCCGTAATCATTAATTATCTACAAATAACCAAACACAGGCGTATGTAAGAAAAAACGATTAATTCGACTAAGTGAAATCTTATAAGTTATAACAAAGCAAAAATTAACTTCAATTAAATATGCAAGATCAAAATGTCGATAAAATATATGTCTTAAAACTAAGCATACGTAATGTAAATATTACGTTTTATAATATTGTTTAATAATTAATTTAAGTCGGTTAGAAAAAAAATGTTTACAAAATTGTGACATAATAACATTCTCATTACTTCTATTATAAGTCTGACTTGACTCTACAAGCACAGATAATATACATAGAATTAATACTACAGGTTTTTTAAAACCCTTAGTGAACGCTACACCCGTAATTGCTAACCAACTAACAATATAAGAAGAAATGTACGTTCGAAATTCTTATTACAAGTTCGTCAATTGTAAAATTAAAATAAATTTACTTATTACCAAATTTATAGACAAGATTATTAGCTATGCTTTAATGTAATTTTTTTCCAGAATTTTATTTTTAAAAATAAATGTAACTATTAAATTCTTGAGGTTTAAAAATATTTATATCTCTTTAAAAAATTTAAATTTTAAAATAAAGACGACGCGTCTTATATACACGATATATGTGTATATAACATAAATCTCGTTTATAAATTTGGTAATACCTATGTCAATTTACTATAATATCAGAATTGACAACGTTTTCTATACTATCAGTTGGAAAGCAATTTCGGGTGTAGCGTCCTCTTAATTTTGTCAGAAAATCGGTTAAACTTTTAATGTATTACAAATCGCATAAGGTTTTTTCTATATTATTTAATATAATATAGTCATATATTACTTTAAAAAATATGTTCTTCTTTATATAAATTACCTTACATGTATCGAAGAAACATCGATTAACCGATTAGTTTTATTATAGATTTTGTTAGTATGAAAAAGTTATTCAATAATATTTTTTAAATTGCAATTGTATTTTGTCATAGGATTTAACGTAAAATATAATATGTATATCGCAAGGGTATACGTTGGCATATTTTTATGGCATAATAATATCCTATTTCATTTAAAAAATATTTTCAGAAATATTTTTTAAGTCATAAAAAACGATGATTCTAAATCTAAATCTGAAATATATGTTGGTAAAATGAATGTGAAAAAAATATGCTATTTACGATTTATAAATACTATAATAATGTTATAAAATAAACGGTGAAAAAATCACAATGTCGTATAAAAACTCTTTTCAAAATCAAAGATCTATTCGGCACATATATTTTCATACCCTGCACCTCTAAGTATGTACTATTTTATATTTGTCATTCCCCAGCGGTTACGTCGTTGAGAATGAAATATGTGGTTCTAAAAACAGATTACTTCTGTAGCCACTGATCCCACGAGACGGGCAACCAGTCAGGGAACGCATCATTGAAAATAAACTACACCGCGGATTTAATTGAGTATTTGCAACGGGTAATTTTGTATATTTTATCATGAGATTTTAAAGAAACGAAATATAAATTCAACGGTACGACTATATAAACGATAAACATTAATCTACTAAACACAAATTTGTTTTCTAATAAAATTGTGTTTAATCGTTATCTGTATCAAAGTTGACTTGAAAATACCTAATTATTTATTACACGTATCCTTTTATAAGATAATATAATTTTAAAAATAAATACATTTTACACTGTTTTCTCTTACGTAAAAATAAATGTCAAAAGAAAAGTTAGTATAATAAATGTCTGCTACAATTAAATCAGATACCCATATCTATTTGAGTACTGATTAAAATATGTATTTACGAGAATACGTCTATAAAGCGTATATATTTATAAACGTAATATAAAAATTGTTTATAATCCAAAATGGCCATTTTATAAATATTTAAAATCTTTGGTGTTTAAAACTATTAATTAGATTCACCATTAAATTTTAAACAATATTATTAAATTTTATTAAAATTAAAATTTATTTCTTGCTAATAGACATTACAGCGATATAAAAAATCATAACTAGGTACCTAATAATTGATAATATGATTCATTTGATAAAAATATTATGATACCTATACAAGAATGATATTTTTTCATGAAAAAAATAATTTATGTTATTTAGTACCAAGCGGCTTTTTATCAATTAATGAAAATAATTTAAATTTTAGTAAACTTCAAAAAACCGTAAATATATACATACGACAGTAAATAACTAAATAATTAATACAAATTTCTAACACTAAAATATTTTTTAAAAATTAATTTATAAAATGCCTGCTTATATTAGATTGTAAAAAAAAATTGTAATAAATAATTTAAACCTCATATTTTAGCTGTAAAAGAATTAAATATAATATAAAATATAATAATATTGTTGTAGCATTATTACAGAAAAAAATGAAAAACTTAAATATTGAACATAACAAAAGTTATATATGTATATATATATATATATATAATGTTATCGTAATTAGCCATAAGTGCAATTAGAAGAAGGAAGTTTTTGGGACTTAGCCCCCAAATGTAATTGATATTGACTTTTATTTTTCCTTATTTACGATTTTTTATACAATATTATGGGTAAAGCCTACCCCCCTCCCCAAGGTTTTAGAGCTAATTTCACCATTGCAATCAGCAAACAGCACGATCATAATAATAATGTTTTATATAACTTACTAATTAAACATAAATAATATTCGAAAATAGTAATCGTTTATATTAAAATAGTAATCTCTTATTATATTATAAATATTTTAAAATAATAATTGAAAGTAGTCCAAAAGCCCGGCATATGCAGATAATTAATAATCATAGTGTTGACCGAATCGAGACAGGGGAAGAGTAAATGAAACAGGAAACAGGAAGGGTACGTGTTTTTCTATACTGAACAAAATATCATTGGTAGAATTAAAAATATGCAATAATCAAATTTTAACAAACGAATATTTGTTGAAATAATACAATTTTTATTATTTTAATGTAAACGTTATTAAATTAATAAATAAACAATAACAAATTAATTTTGTAAATTTCACAAAATATATAAGTTATAATTTACCTAATAAAAATAACTTGTAAAATCAATACAGATTTTATTATTATAATAAAATATGTTATTAAATTGAAAAAATATTTTGTTTACGTTCACTATTTCAATTAACAAGTGGGCATTTGTTCTACAAAGAAGAAAGAAATGACTACAAAATATTTATAACTGAATTAACAAAATATTTGTTAGTTCAAATAAATTTGTATTCAATTGGACAATTTTACCCAAGACGTTGATAAAAGATATTGTTAAATCAATAATACGTTTTGTTATTATACTGTTAAATTAACATATATTTTATTTCTAAATCAACAAACATTTTATTGAACGTATATTAACAATCATATTATTAAATTAATATATATTTTTATTGAAATCACGGATATATTTGGTTCAGTGTAGGAAACTGGATGGATATATGTTTTTCTACTAGGATAGGACAAAAATACAAAACATAATAATGAAATTAACTGCAAATCGTAAAATATATAGAATGCACAATATTGTTACACAGATCGGTGACGACACGAAATAGATTGGGCAATTAATATGACCCGGTGTATTTGCAAAAGAGACATTCAATAACCAAAATTGTGTAAAAAGCCACCGATGAAATTAATTCTTGATTAAGTCGAGAATCGTTGGAACGGCCGCCGAGTAGAGAGTTCAACGAAAGTCATCCCTACTTATAACTGGGTCCCCGAACCAAGGCTGGGCAAGTGTTAACGATATGTTTTAACTCGTTAAGTTAAGTTAATTGAAAATAATATAAGTTAAGTTAAGTTAAAAGTTACTCTTATATTTTTTATTAACTTTTAAAGTTAAAAGTTAAATTTGAAAAAAAAAAGTAACTTAACTTAGTTAAAAGTTAAAATTTCCTAATTCGGAAAAAAAGTCGATATACCTATTATATCGTAAAAGGGTAAAAAAGGATGGTTATTCTTTACGTTCAAAAAAACTACTGGGAACTTCTTTTGCCTGAAAAAGTGTATACATGTAAAAATTTAAATACATCACGTCATTTTACAACCCATGCATAAATAAGAAATCAGAAAATAACTTCCAACTGCCAAGATACTTACATTATTGTTTTATAACGGCCAACGTCGCGGCATGTGCGTGAGTGGTACATCGCGATTAGGTACCTACTAAAATTGCGTATAGGTACCAAAAAGTAAAATCCTCATTCAAATATTTGCATTGTTCTTCGTGCAAATTTAACTTAATTTAGATACTTTTGTATAAAGTTAACTTGAAGTGAACACGTTAATTTTAATAAAAAAAAAAGTAACTTATTAAGTTAAAAGTTAATCTGAAAAAAAAGTAACTAAATTAAAATTGACTTAACTTTTTAACTTAATTTTAACTTTTAACTCGTTTATGCCCAGCCTTGCTCCGAACACCGAAACGTCAGACAACCTGGGACAATCACTCGAGGCACATATTCTACGCTGATGGATTTATGTTTTTTTTATTTTACCGTATATAACATCTCTCCCAGGACTCGGTCAATTTTATTAGCGTTTTAATTTTTTGGACTTGGAATAATTTTTATCCTTTCAAGTTTCGTTTAGTTTCATTTAACGGTTGTTTAAACTTATTATTATTTAAATGATCCTATACAACCGTCATCGACATTACGTCTCTGCAGGTACAGTGTCATCTGAAGTTCAAGGGCACGCACGTGACAATATAATAATATCGATGAACCAATTCGGTAATTTTTCATCGATCTCTTGTGGAAACTATTGTGGTATCTTCTGTGTACACTATATACGATATACAGAGTGATAGTGGGGAATTCGACTTTCCCACGTCTCGTCGCCGAATTATTGCCCCGGGGCTATTGTATTTCGCCGGGTTATTATTCCCGGTCCTGGACGATAAATTGAAATTTCCCAACTCCCCGGAGGACCGGTGGGCACGACGACTAATGGTGAAATATGTGCAAACGTCAGTCCTCCGGGACGCGGACGGCGCGCCCTGCGCAACGCGGACAAGACGCGCGGACCCGGGCGACTCGGTGAAATATTAATGTCGCACATTGTCGGCGCGAGTGCGAGCGGGGAGAGAATCCTTATGTAGGTTCGTCTGTAGGGTCGAAATGTGTATACGGCAAATTTATAGATATAGACAGCAGCAGCTGTGCATTGTTTCTCTTTATAAAAACCCCCGTTAAATATCTAGTACGTTTTAACCGAAGGGATTTCGTGAAAATATATGAAAAAAAATATCTAGAAAGTATATTTTCGACACGATGGAACAAAAAAAAAAAAAAAATGATAAAACTTGTTTGAATTTTTTAGTAAAATATATATATATATATATATATATAGGTCGGTCGCCTTAACGAGTGTCGCAAAAAGTTTTATTCGTTGGCCATTATGAATTTTAATATTACAGTACGTATACAATACAATACACTATAATATCAAAACGGCATATAATTGAACTTCCCTTGACCATAAATAATATATGACATTCGATTGGAAAATATAAATAACAACATGTATCCCAAAGGTGCACCGCAGGGCGCATTACCTATACTTTGAAAATTAACTTTCTTTTTAAACACTTTCACTCGAATAGTTATAATTGTTTTTACCATTCGCTGTCTGTAACTGAATAACTTGTCAAATTTCAATTAACATTGGCTAAACTGTTTACAGTTAATTGTTTGCAATCATCCGGTCAAAACTCATAGGTAAAAACGTTAATTATTATTAATATATATTGAATAAGTTATAGGTTCACCGATGCACTTTTCTAGTAGTTAATCGAAAATGTAATTTAAAAACGATATCAAGTATTTTGAATAAATAAATAATTTCAATAATTATTATATATATATATTCCAAAAGTTTGGTTTGACATGCAGTGATAAGAATATATCAAGAGAGATGATTGGATAAATACAAATTAAACATATTTTGATAAATATCTATATATTAATAAAAATGATTATAAACCCAAAATCACAAGACTAACATACTTTTAACTATATGTTTACGTATTTAAACAACTGTGTTGTGTAATCTTTAGCAAAAACCAAAAACTAACCGTCAGACGTTATAACTAGTTTTTGGATCGCACTGAAATTGTGAACATAATTGTTAAAATCCGTTCATGCATATTGTTTTTTTGTGATTTTAGGTTTATAATCATTTATAATAAGTGTAAAATAAATACATTTGTACAATAAAATCAGATGCCTATCTATTTGAGTACCGATTAAAATATGTATTTATGAGAATGTGTCTATAAAGCTTAATGTATAATATGTTTATAATCGGTAATATTTAAAGAGAAATATATCCTACTTAAGTCGTTGGGATTTGAAAATAGTTATATTTCATTATGAAATTTCGAAAAAACGACGACACCGAGGCATAGCCAATAGTCTACCCCGTCTATAAATTTTGAAATAATTAATTTACAATAACATTGGAAATGACAAAGTCGTGACGTGGGAAATGAATGTAATACGGTTCGTGTTCAACAAACCATTTTAAGAGAACGGAATTACCTATTTGAATGTCTTGTAATTTAACTACGGAAAACGCCCGGTGCAATATTATCGTATTAGGTGGTGTAGGAGATAATATTATTAAAACGAATATATTATATTATTATCCTCGAGCGGAACACCCTAACTAATGAATTGATTAATTTGGATTTTCGACGAAATTCATAAAAAATAAACACGTTTATCAATATTTTATCGTGTTCCCCCCCCCAAAAAAAAAAAAAAAAAAAAA
>JAIPRL010012700.1:0-11681 GCA_025469235.1 Pemphigus obesinymphae | reverse complement strand
TTAACGCCTTCAGAAAAACATTAGAATGATAATAAAACATATAGTTCAATAATTTATTTGAATTGAAACAGAAAGCAGTTGAGTGCAATATCATAAACAATGTTTTTCGTTTTGTAAAAACAAACAACGAAGACGGTTTGCCAACACGCGAACTGGCAATGTACAGCTGACCGTGCGAAAAACATGAAAATTCTAAATTGATCCCACAGACTTCCACCCACTGGTCTTGCGATTTATTGATTGTCATCGCAAAAGCCAATCGAACTGAATCCGCTTCAATTGAAATGGAAGATCTGTTGGAATGATTGGAATTCGTGGGATAAGGACTTCCTCTCCTTTGAATTTCCCCTTGATGATCGTTGCTTGTATTACATTGTTCATCAGTTTCTAGACGGACAATCGCGTACCATTGCACAATTTAGGATAATTTAGATTCTGCAACATAATAATATCGATCCCACTTTTAGCTGTAAATTATGCGGCGGAATTCCTGGCACATCAAGCGAGTTCAAAAATTCCGTCGGATGGTTGGTCTCTTCATTTTCGTCGGTCACGCTGTCAACGGATTTGTACCAACGCAATTCTCCAACGATTTTACTTTGAATAATACAATTCAAGTTATTGACGTCCTTATTCTTCACTGCTAGTATTGCCCGTTCACTTATCCAATCAAGATGTTTATAATTGTCTTCAATGTTTGTGAACACTTTTGTAATGAGTTCCTCCTTCGACGATGTGAACTCACAAAAATTTTCCGGGAACAATATTAATCCAGTCGAAACATCAACCGGAATTTGGCCATTGCCAAGCGCCAGCATTTGTCTCGAGAATTCAGCAGCCGATGGGTCGTTCGGCGACGCAACTCTCATGTACGTGGTCAATTTAAACTTCTTGACATGCAGCCACAAAAACGACGATTTCAGGCATGCATTAAGTTCATCGGCAGCAGTAGACTTCGGGATGACGAGAAGGGTTTGACGAAAATCTCCGGAGAGCAATACCATTGCCCCATCAAATCATCTCGGATCACCTCGTAAATCCTTCATCGTTCGGTCAACTACCTCCAAAGCTAGTTTATGCGTCGTCGTGCATTCATCCCAAATGAGGATTTTGCATTCTCGCATCAATTTCGCTGTCGCTGAATTCTTGGTCATTGTGCACGTAGGCTTGTCAACCGTGAGAAGATTCATTGGCAGCTTCAAAGCGGAATGTGCAGTTCGACCGCCTTCCAACAATGTGGCAGCAATGCCAGAGGATGCAACAGTCAACGCAATTTGAGATCTTGACCGAATTGTTGTCAGAATCAACGAAATGACGAACGTTTTGCCTGTCTCACCAGGAGCATCGAGAGAGTAAATGCCCCCCCCGTTCCATCATCAACAACCTTCATCAGCGAGTCGTATACATTCTTCTGCTCGGCATTTAACAGACGCACATTTGTTCGGACTCTTTCAGCCAGCTCATCTCGATCATAGTCTTTCTCCCGTAGGCAATTCACGATTGAATGCATCGTGCATCGAACGATTTGGCGCTGGCATTCCCAACGTTGACAACAGACTGCCGCACATAAGCACACACATGTCTTTGATCAGAACTAATGCTTCGTTGCGCATCTTGTCGTTAATTTCAAGATCAAAATTCGAAGTTGTCGTGCAAACTCTCTGAAAATATTTTGTCAGCCTTCTCACCCTTGTATTTCTCCCACAATGCAGTCGGGTTCGATGGATGATATGTGGCTATGATGATCGTAAACAACGTAGGAATTTAATTCGCAGAAACAGTTGTTTGAGTGTTTGTTGAGGGTTGAGTCCCAATGTGTATCGTTTACGAGCAAATTCAAACGTTGGAATGTCTCCCGAAAAGTCGCACACAGTACACCATCCACAGTACGCAGGGAATTGAAGGATGTCGGGCCCCTAATGTTCACCAAAAGTAAGCGAAGATAGAAGGATTCGTCTTGGTGTGGATGAACTGTGTATGCTCGTCCGAGAGCATCAGTCGAATAGACATCAGTCATTATTGTCGAACATCCAAAGCAGAATGTGTGCAATGTAAAGAAACCACGCTTCTGCCATTCAACCAAATACATCGAACAACGGGCCTTGGGCGGATTTGAACCACGACGGTTCGCCGCTCTTGAAATGACACTTTAACCCTATCGGCCACCACTGTTGTTGGAATTATGGGAGCTTAATAATGTTGTTAAGCCCATGTAATAAACCCACGTTAAAATTTTAATTCTAATAATATCATTTTTTAATTTTTATTTTTATATCGGCAATATTATATATGGCTGGATGATTTTTAATTTGTTTTTTTACTATGACAACAAAAAATTAAAAAAATATTGGCATTTACTTTTTCTAATAATGATTAGATTAATTAAACATTCATGTTATAAGAAATGCAGGTATTAAATAAATGATTGCTAATTAGTAAAATAAAATAAAATTAAATTAAATTGTACTCACGCGATTTTTCTGGTAACACCAATAACAGAAAATGGAAAATGAAGTCGTCATAATCGTATAATCATATTTCATATAGATAAAACTTAAATTTTATCTCTACTATCGACTATTGCGTTCTATGTAAGGAGAGGGTATTTACGGCTATAAATAAAATCGAACGGAATAGAAAGGATACGAAAATTATCACTTTACAAAATTTAAACTTTATATAGTGAAACATAATATCAATAACTAATATTCAATACACGACATATTTCTCCATTTTTTTGGTGTTGGCCGGGGGCCCCATTTTAATGATTAATTATGTCATATGGACAATTTTATAAGCTGAAGCTTGCTGTAGCTTTTACAATTCAAAAAAACATTCCGGAACTCAAAAAATTAAAAAAAAAAAAATTAAAAAAAAAAAATTAAAAAAAAAGGGATTTCCAAAATTTTTTTTGGTAAAAACCTTCTCTTGGCAATTACGAACAATTAACTAAAATTTGAGCCAAATCGGCCTAGCTGTTTTAAATTGATGAATTGTTATACATTTTTGGCTCCATTTTTATATATATAAGAAAATAAATAATACAAAATAATATACCGGACAATATACCTCTCGGCATAAATTTACTAGGTGTGTATTAATCGCCCATTATACTGTGTCTAAAACACAGTGTCTAATTTTGTCCCTACACTGTTAGTTTGCATATGCATAAGTAAATTAAGTTTCTTAAATTTTAACTCATTTTAGGTACGCGCATTTTTTATTGTTAACATTTTTCATCTCCTTTCCATTTTCACATACCTAATACTATTCTATGGGTAATATTCTTGATCAATTAGCATTAATTGTATAATTTATAATCAATGATAATATTATGGTAAATAATAAAAATGTACCGGACACATCGATTTTTTAAAATTATATTTAACATGATATAGATTTAATATGATTTCTTTAAATTATTGACCCAAATAAATTAACACTTCCAGTTAACAAAATTTTCGATGCTTAGGCCCCATATGAAAATTTAGTAATATTATAATTAGATCCATTTCCAAACTGGGAGAAATTTGGCTACTCCCACGAATGTTTTTCCTTATAATATAGTAATCATTATAAGTACAAAATCCTAACAATTGTTTTTGTCATTGTTAGTAGACCTAAATATTTTGTTTTGTTGATAACCTTTATTCTATGTACCGATAATGATTAATAAGGTATTATATAAA
Source organism: Pemphigus obesinymphae (assembly GCA_025469235.1). NCBI lineage: Eukaryota > Metazoa > Arthropoda > Insecta > Hemiptera > Aphididae > Pemphigus > Pemphigus obesinymphae. Next base: position 7,992 of record JAIPRL010012700.1, on the reverse strand, counting down.
TGCGATAATATTATATATAGGTATCTAAAACCGTTATTTGGTGAGAATTATTATTATGGAAACAATATTACACTTTAACTATATTCAAAAAAATTCAAAACTCGATTGTCACAATTGTAATTATATCTATATACACTTTTTAGACACTAATTATTATTTTATTATGAAATGTGTTCGAATTTCCAAAAAAAGTTGGTCTACAAACTCGTAATTTTTACTTTAATTGAAGGTTATTCATTTCATTTGGTTATCTAGCTTAATGGTTAATATGTTAATAATTAAAGCAGTCTTGAAAGAAAAAAAAAATATATAAATACATGACATTATAAAATAGGTTAAGGTTGTAGGTTAATCTTCTAGTTTAACTAATCGATAGGTTATTGGAGTTCTTATGAAAAAACTAATTTTATAACTTTGCAGAATAGACCTTAATATTTAAAAATATCTTAAAACAAAACAAAAAAATATATTATGCCAAAATAAGAGTTTATATAATTTATAATATTATATTAAAACAAAAAATTTTAAAGCAGTTACCTTAAATATTAGAAATAGTTTTTATCCGGTAATTTGTAAATTTTTTGATTTTTTAATTTTCAAAGAACCGTTTTTAATGTAAATACAAAGAATTAGGAAATTATAAAATAGCTTAATACTAGTTACCATTTTATAACGTTTTTTTCTGTTTTAGTTGGTTACCTCTTTATTTTGGTAAGAATTTGGCGATGTGGTATAAAACATATAAATATATATCATCTAAGAAACAGAGAATAAAAAAGTATTTAACTTACGCTGATAAAAACTTGCAAATTTATAATTATTTCAGGTGACGCTTTTATTACTCGCTTATGAGCAGAATTATTTATCATTGCAAATAACATTGTTTTTTTAAACTTTAAATCCATCTTTGTCCAATTACTACTGTATAACCCAAAGTTCAATGTAGATTTCTAATTTTAGTAAACAAATAAATAAAAAACAAAGAGTTAAAAGTTTACACATATTAATAATATATCAATATTATATGATTAACCTTATTATAAATTAAATATATTATTGTTACCGCAGTTTCTATGAAATCGAGAAAGTTGCAATAAACGTAGATTTGAAGAATAAAAAACATATAAGTAATAATATTTTCAACACCCGTGTAGATACACTTGATAAACCAGATCGTATACCCTTGAAAAATATGAAGTTAAAATGTAAATTATTATAAAACAATATTAAATATCCATATTGTTGGATTAACTAATGAGAAAATAATTCTTACCAGTAAAGTGGAAAATTTTAGTATAACTATTGTTATTGAAGAAACAAATACTTGAACAAGAATAACAGGTCGAATAATATCAAAAAAATCGTCATATTTCCTAGAAGTTATAAAAATTGAGTCTGCAATGTGTACAGAAAATATTAACAGTAATAACGTGCAGTTATAATAACTGTAAACAGTTATAAATTATTATTATTATAACTTATTTATTAACTATTAATTTAATATACTTTATTTAAGATAATTTATTAATTATTATAACTTATAATATACTTAATGGTAGAGGTAGAATAGGTGTGCATTATCACTTATTTATTACTCTACCTATTATCCTTATGGTTTCTAAATGTTTAAAATACAATTTGGTTGAATAGAAATATTTAATACCGTTTTGTACTCACTTCATTATTTTTTCATTATCCTTTATAAGAAGGATCAAGTCATTATAATATTCCAATTGTACATTTTCTTTTTGTATTATTCTTCCTGTAATTGTAAACTTACTATTAAATATTTATATATATTGAGTTCAGCTGAAAATTGTATAAAATATGCGTATAACTTAATTTGAAAAAAATAATACAATTATAATTTAAAACAACATAGTTTCTTCTAAAAACCGGGTAATAATAAATACGATGAGTGTGATTCGATCCATTTTCGATTAGCGAGAAAGGATATTAAAATATTAATAAATAAAACGAAGTTTTACAATATTAAAAACGAACACGCAGACATTAGGTACGCGTATCGCAATGAACGAACAACAAGCCCGACGACACAACAACAGAGTGTTAATATGCACGATTAGCGTGATAATATTCCTCGATTTGTGAGGCAGTAATAAGACTATATTAAAATCAAGATTATAACGAATATTTTCTGGTTGAAACGACGGTTATCGAACATCAATGACGACAACACAGACGGTATATATTCCACGACGGACATAAGAAAACGACGGCTATATTTACAATAAATACGCCGAACGTTAGCCTTTTTGTGATTACATAATTCACAATACATCAATATACATAATTAAAATTCAAACAATAGATAACTATTTACTTATGATTAGGGTGCGTGTTTATGTGCGGACGTGTATTTGTGACCGGCCGGTGATTATGTCATTGACCTATGTCTCTCGTTATTGCAGATGGGGAGTAGTGCGGGAGCAATTATCATTGCACACCGGCATTATCGTGGTAACATGCGTATCATATTATTAATACTAAACGAAAATTGATAATTATACCTTTATCTGTCCCTATTTTCCTTCGATGTTTAAAGGAATATATTAAAGATTTTTTAAATTAATTACAAAGACATTATTTCTATTTTTTAATAATGAAACTTGCATCTTTGTGTACAACGGACCTAAATATTTGAACCTCTCCACTTCTCCCCCCACATCCCACTTAACTTTATTTCTAGCCTTTCCCTATTCCCTCTGTTTTCCCTTTCCACAAAATCATATTCTATATATTCTGTTTTACTCCTACTAATCCTTAGTCCTTTACTTTCCAGAGCTTCCCTCCACTCTTCAAGTCTACCATTCACTTCCTCAGGACTTTCTCCTATCAGTACTATATAATCTGCAAACAACATGCACCATGGTACCTCGCCCTATATATTCTTTGTTATCTCATCCATTACCAGGGAAAATAATTAAGGACTCAAAGCTGAACTCTGATTTACCCCCTCGCTTACCCTAAAATAATCAGTTTCTCCACACAGACTTCTCACTCTTGTACTCGCCCCTTCATACATAACTTCAATTATGTTCACATACACCTTTGGTAATCCTTCCTTCATTAATGCCCACTTTAAGATCTCCCTAGGAACCCTACCATAAGCCTTCTCTAGATCAATAAATACCATACACAATTTCTTTTTCCTTTGCTCTGTACTTCTCTACAATCTGTCTCACACAAAATATTGGCTCCTTTGTTGACCTCCCAGGCGTAAACCCAAACTGATTGCTAGTAACAATTGTCTCACCTCATACCCTTTTATCTATTATATTTTCCCAAATCTTCATACTGTAGCTCATAAGTTTTATTCCTCTATAATTTCCACAATCCTGTACATCTCCTTTACCCTTAAATATTAGTACTACACAACTCTTCCACCACGCTTCTGGAATTTTTCCTTCTACTAGTACCTTATTAAAGAACTTTGTCAACCATAGTATAGCTAAACATCCTAATACTTTCTATACTTCTACTGGTGCTCCATCCGGTCCCACCGTTTTCTTATTTTTCATTATTCTCACAGCGCTGCACACTTCCTCTTCCCTTATTAAATATACCATACCCAAATTCCACTCTACCCGATCAATTGCCTCTCTCGGAAATTCCTCATATGAAAATCCCTCAAAATAGTCTTTTTATCTCTTTATCACTTCCTTTTCCTCTGTTAACAACCTCCTATCCTCATCTTTTATACACCAAAAATTTCTAAAATCCCTGGACTGTTTTTATCTTTCCTTAGCCAGCCTGTACACTTCTTTTTCTCCTTTTTTAGTTCCTAACTTCCCATACAACTCATCATGTTTCTCTAATTTAGCTTTACTCACTGCACTTTTTGCTGCTTTAGATAAACTTTTATACTCTACCCAATCCTCCCTCTCTCTATTTTTCTGCCATTTCTTAAACTGTATTTTTTTCTTTGATATTATCTCCTATACTTCTTCTACCCACCACCATGTTTGCTGTCATGTGACATATTACCTCTACTCACGCCTACGACTTCCTTAGCAACATTCGTAACACCTTCTTCCCACATTTCGTTTATATTCCCTTCCATGTTCCACATCCCTGTCCCAATTAGCTTTCTTATAAATACTTTTTCATTTTCATCCGTTAGTTTCCACCACCAAATCCTCGGTTCCTTAACTATATTTTTCTTTTTGTACACCCTCTTTTTCCTACACCAAATATTCATAACCATTAACCTATGTTGTGCTGTCACACTTTCCCCCTGGATCACCATACTGTCCTTACACTGTTTCAAACCCCCTTTCTTCCACATAAAATAATTAATTTGTGATTTGTTCCCTCCACTCTTATAAGTTATATAATGCTCTTTTTTCTTCCTAAAATAAGTGTTCACAATTGCTAAATCATACGTCGATGCAAAATCAAGTATTTTTTCTCCAGCCTCATTTCTTTCTCCATACCCATACCCTCCATGCACTCTATCATAATCTATTCTATCACAGCCTACATGTCCTTTCATATCCCCACCAATTACAATATTCTCATTTCCTTGTACTGTTTGCATTACTTCAACCATCTTTTGCCAGAACTCCTCTTTCTGACTTTCCTCACATTCCACTTGTGGAGCATACGTACTTACTTACTTACATATTTAATACCTTATCCTCTAATATTACTCTCACTCAACAAATATTCACCTTCCTCCTTTTTAAAACTTCTGTTAACTCCCTACTCCTACCTGTCAATGTTCCTACATTACCCGTACCTACTCTCACTTTGAACCTATTCTGCGTACTTAAGCGCGAATCTAACCCAAAACAATTCGGTGCTTTCTCTACACCATCGACATCACGGCCGTTGGGTAGACCCACACATAAAAATGATTTAACGGCTACCGCCGCCCCTGTCAGGCTGGTAGTTGTTACTTGGTCCCTTAGGCTATCTCCACACCCAAGTACGCAATTTTGTTTTCCCCGCGAACATCCGAGATTGGAAAACTCGCCTATATTCTTTTTAATACTCCTCATACCTTTTTGATAATTTTTATTCTGGCTGTCAACCTGACGCAACCTCAATTAGTCGACTTCTACGACAGGCATGAGGAAACCGTGGAGATATTCTGAGCCCCCTCTACAGGGCTAAATATAAATTTATAATTATGAAATATATTATATTTTAAATATAAATATGTAGAGCTTTTATCTATATAAAAGTATTCAATTAATTTTAATATTATTATACCTACATGAAAAAATAAACACTTTGATATATTTTGTTTTAGCAATATACGATAGTGATCAATTGATATAATATATATTTAGATAAATAAAATATATTCGTTTGGTTGACATATTTTAAAATAAAAGCAAAAACGTGTCCCTAAATATAAAGAGGCCACATTCACTAAACTAAACGTCATATTAAAATTAATGTTTTTCGATTTTCTGTTAAATATACCCATTATACGAATAAACAGTCCAATTTATCCAGATATTATATAATTTATTAAATTACAGTAATTCAAAAATCGTACCTAAGTAGTGAGTAGCTTACAATAATAATAAAATATAAATCACATAATGATATTGGCCTGAATTTGCACTCAAATCAAAATTATCAGTACACGCTGTATAAATTTGTATTCAGAGTATATGACTTATATAGTCATATATAGGTATATAATAGTCATACACCGAATAGGAGTTTTTAAGTATACGTATAAATGTATACAGACTATAACAACGTACAACGCATAGAAGGAAGTTACGCTTCTCCCCTAAGAAAACATCTGGAAGAATCGAACAATGCTATTGTACCATTTAAATCCGATTTTCTATTATAACCATGCGAACGCCAAACTTGGCTCTTTATGGTCATAAATTTGCTAAATTAAATGTAAATTGGCCACGGTCAGAAACTAAATATACGACGTAAAAAAATATGAATCGATGAAGGAAATCTTACCAGGAGGCTGCGGCGTAGGTCGAACACCATGACTCGGTTGACCGAGGGTTTCGTATGCGGTTGACAATGTTTCAAATAGGCCGACAAACATGACACACATGGTGATCAAAAATGAGTCAAAGGACAATATGAACATCGCCATGATGCTATGCATGCTTGCTTCGTACATATAAATCATGGCCCAGATGGGCAACCAGTTGTACATTGTTTCAGTAACGGGATACCATAAATTGAATACGGTTGGCCAGTAATTGCCGACGGTGCCGTCCATTTTGGCTTGTTGCACGTACTCGTGAGCAAACAACGGTGACAGTACCCATAGAATTAGTGTGGTAATCATGAGTATAGCGAACGCGGGGAGGCAGATTCTCAGCGAGTATCCATACCGGCGAAGCCTAGATGGATCCTGGCGGCCGGACGAAGTGAACCCATATCGGGCAGCTTCCAGAACTTCCCATAATTTATCCGCGTTCATTACCACTACATATCCCTTGATCACGCTAATAATAATGTTGACGTAGATCATTAATTCAAACTGCAACAGCGGAATTTCATTGATATCTAAGTAAAGTCGGACTAGTTGCATGCATGTCGTCACAATCATTAGAAACATAGAAAAGATTAAATATTTTCTATAACGATTTTTCCTTCCGCAATTGGGTGACGGCCGTAATAACGGGTACAAAGGAATCGCTATTAACAGGTTGTCGTCCACTGCGATTCCATCGTTGTGACCGATATTTATGCTATTGGTTTGCAGCATAGTCTTACCGGTTGTTCCCTATATATAATAAAATTATTTATTAAAAAAAACTGACAAACAACAATTTTAAAGATTACATAAAAACTAAAATTCAAAACCTTAATCTAAATAACTAAATAAAAGTAAGTAATTAGTGTCAACACAAATTTAATAAGTGAACCTAAATATGAATATTTCTAAATTAACTAAATTATTTATTTGGCGTAATATTTGGTATCATTATATTCATAGGATGTGGAATAAAATCGGTGGGAAGAATAGCTCAGGAGATTTTTTTTTCGGTATAAATGGTATTTTACTGACTTCACACAGGCTTCCCAAAGTCCATCCATGTGAAGAGCATGTAGCGGTATAAAATGCCACTCAATTGTATCTGGTAGACCTGCTTGGACAATATTTTCCCTATTTTGATGACCCAATCATGAATTTCTGTTAGTTTTCTAGCTGCTGCAACAAAGTTTTTTCCATTGTCACAATATATTTATTTGCACATACCTCTTCTAGCTATAAACCGTTTCAGGGCTGCAGTAAATGCGTTAGTGCAGAGGTCACTGATCAAATCCAGATGTACAGCTTTAACAGCCATGCATACGAATAAAGCTACGTTCGTCTTTACCTTACATGTTCTTTTGTTTATTGATTGTCGTATGTAGACAGGTACACAAAAGTCGATGCCAGTGTTGGTAAAGGAACTAGAAGGGTTACTCTTGCAATTGGTAGTTGACTTATGTGTAGAGACTGAAATTTGGGTTTTGCTTTAAAACAAACAATGCATGAGTGCACTACTTGTTTACATAAAGTTTTTCCCCTTAATGGCCAGTATCTCTGCCACATAATGGCTGGTGACAATGTAAAGTAATAATGGCTGGGGTCCTACATGAAGATTAGAAATGTATAAATACTTGGCAATCAATTTGGTGATGTAATGTTGTTTAGGTGATACAATTGGATGTTTCTTGTCGTTCGGAAAGGATAAATGCTGTAGTCGGCCACCGACTCTGAGAAATCCCTCATGATCGATAAATGGAGCTAGACATAACAACGTACTTTTCGACGAAAAAGTTTGATTGTGCAAAAGCTTTGTTAATTCTAAACTGAAACCATCCCTTTGAACTTCCTTGGACCAATACACAGACTGAAGGGGCCGGCGGCGTATAATAATAATACGCGCACACCGGACACCAAAAATGCTTCGTGCGCACTACTTAAACGCTATTTAAACCGACTCGGTCGGCCACACAGTGTGTATATGTGTGAATAGAACCCTA
>JAIPRL010012699.1:0-11686 GCA_025469235.1 Pemphigus obesinymphae | reverse complement strand
CCTAAAATCCTCAGTTTCTCCACACACACTTCTCACTCTTGTACTCGCCCCTTCATACATATCTTCAATTATGTTCACATACACCTTTGGTAATCCTTTCTTCATTAATGCCCACTTTAAGATCTCCTAATGCGAATTAACTAAATGTGCATTAAATTAATGAGGATTAACGACTGCATAATTGTAATGCAGTAATTATAAAACAAAAGGATGTGGGTATATGGCGAATATTGTCTATTGATAAAATATAAATATATATTTCAATGCAGGAGGCTTATCTAAGTTAAAATTAAGTTGTTTAGAGTTAATTTTCAGCCTTTTAATTTAGAGGACGGCTCTCTGCGCGGTCGAGTTTTACATGGTAAATAAAGATATACGTTATATGTTTATTTTAAAAAAGAGCCAATATTGAAATGCGGAAATGGATAATTCCGAGAGGTTGTGAACTTTGCTGAAAACAAAAAACCTGTAGTAAATTAAACAAAAAAAAGTATGTAAAATTCGAATATTTTAAAGAGAATTGTTGCTGCTCTTCAATGAATTCTGGGTTGCACGGTAAATGCAAATATTGACGTAACGATTTAAATGTTTCTATAGGCTTAAAAATAATTCGATTATTTAGATTTTTTTCAATATCGTGTAAAATTTTTTTGGGCTTTACACTTAAAAATAAACCTGAAAAAAATCTATGATTGATACACTAAAAGGTCACGAAAAATTACAAAATTCAGTATTTTCTGAATTTACCTGATAATACCATATCATTGTATGTAAAATATTTTTTTAAAAGAACTATGAGTACTTTAAATGATAGTCTAGGTGATAATATGCACATTTGCTTAATTTTAATATAAACCTAATAAGTTAACATCTAATTATATAATATATTAACTGGTCTTTGCATGTTTTTCTTTTAAATGAAAAGAAATATTTATTTATTATTTTCCCATAGAATTTTGCGTGAAATTAGGAGGGTATAAGGAATATAGCCTCTGATGAGTGATAGTGTAGGTATATGAAATTTAAGTAGGTATTTAAGAACTCTAATTTTTAGAATATTTTTGCGTCCCGATTCCATTTTCCAATTTAAACACTGTTTGTAGATATACTATACGTCTTTATATATACACTGTATAAGCGTATGTAATAGTGTATGACTACATATACTGTATAGAAGGTAGTTTTTCATCTTGTCTAAGGAAACAACTGAAAAAATCGAAAAATATTATGTATAAGGTACCATCTATAGCCAATTTTCTATCGATATCATACCAATGTTAAAGCTCTTCCTCGGCTTCTTCTGGTCAAAATTATAGTAAAATGAAAAAAATACATCGTTCAAAAATGAATGGCTTCCTCGCTACACTCAGAATCTAAAAGTAAAGTTATCGATTAAAAGATAGTTTGTTGATATGTTCATGTCTGTTTTCCAAATCCAAATCGAACTATATTATTATGATGAATCGTGACAATAGACAAAACGTCGATATTTTTAGTAAAACTTAGAAGTTTGTAAGACACTAATAATTATTTATACGCGTATGTTTGCACGTCATATGTTATCGGTTTACGCAATTCTTTAAAAACTAACTTCTAAATTTTTAATACTTTAAAATTAAAGTTGATTATTAATTAACCTTGAACTATTGAAAAAAATTGTCTGTTTAACATAATTTTATAATTAGTTAATTTTGTGATTAACTTTACCCATATTTCGTCATAGATTTATGAAATCTAATTAAAATTTGTTAGGACTTTCAAGATAATTATTTAGAATATTTGAAATTTGGATTATTTTTAAAACTATTTTTTCTAACTTTGATTAATAAATTATTACGGCAGTCCATGTTAGGTATAGCCCTGAATTATTACTTTAGCAAGAGGACAAATAACCACTCATTTTGCTCAGTCAGTTTTTGTGTTTTTGAAATGTTTTATCACAACTATAATTTATAGTAATATTACAATGCCTAATATATTATATTATTCACAAAAACATCAAACTCTTTATTATTTTTTTCTTCTGTGATTTATTGTGAATTTACTGTATTTTTTAACACCCGGTTTTATTTTAAAGCATTTTATTCTGATAATATATTAGTATTCACATATACCTAAATGACGAATATTTATTCACAATTTAGAGATTTATATAAAATGCTTATACTTCAAAGAAAAATTGAATACAGAAAATTTTTAATTTTAAAATAAAAAATCCTAACAAAAACTACCAAACAACCAAACCAAATTAAAAAATACTTGAAAATTCCATTAAAATAAATATCGTTATATTAAGCTATAACAAAAATAGTGTAATTTTTCATGACACTAATAAATTTAAAGATAATTTGACACTTGAAAAACGGATTTTCTAATTTTGTTATAGTTACATATTATTATCTAATTAATCCTAATTATTTTCGAAATAAAAGTGGCGAATTTTTTCATCATTCAAAATCCAAAATATTAGTTTTATAGAATATAAAAGGTAATTTTTTAATAAATAATTTTATTTCTACCTTATTATTGTTACACAAGAAAAATAAGTATCAACGAAATAAAATAATATAAATTTACAAGTAGGTATGTACCTATTAATTATTATCGATTATTCACATGGCTCAGAATCAAAAGCATTGAAAGTCATCAATTTTTTTAAAATTACTTATACATTTGAAACTATTTAAAAATGTCTATACATGTCTAATATTATTCAACTAAAAATATTAATTTTGTGTATAGTCTAAATATTTACTCATCTCAATTAACCATAAATTATATCATATTCGAAATTAATTTTTATTTTTTAAAAATGTTCCCAGTGCTGTAATTTTTGATTTTGTAATGAGATAGGAAACAAAAGGTTTTATAATAATGCATTTTATATTTTGTTTCAGAAAAAAAGTTTTTAGTAAAAGTAGTAGGTACTTGTAAAGTTTTGCACAAAGTTTCTCTATAAATCGTAAATTGAAATTAAATTGTACTCGGAAGAACATATTTTTTTAAAAATTATCCTTATTTTTCCGGGAACTAGTACGGTTTTAGTATAAATTTTCATAAAAGTTTGAAAATATTTTTATATGGTACAACTATTTCAACCTGTGTATTTGAACAGAAATTATAAGTTTCCAAAATTAAATTCCAATCTCATAAAGTATAAATATATTTTTTATACTGTTGGCTGTGCAATGTTTTAATGGTAAAACTTTGGAAATCGCGCAGTCATTGTGTGGTGATGAAAACATAGTGTTTGTTCTTTTTAAAATCGGACATTTATTGATAGGTACTTATAGAAGCTGCCATGATTTTGAATTTTGAATAAAATTCATTTTACCACGAGATTTATCGATTTAGAATACCACGCGTATTTGAATATAGTTCACGTAGATTTTTCAATTTCCTGAAGGAAATTGAAAAAACCGTATGATCGGTCAAAATATAAGGACGTTTTGGATTCAAAGTTCTTATCGTGCAGTCCAATTTTTATGTGAACAAAAATTTGGGAATTTAATTGTGTTTCGATAGAATCCGATGTAATAGAAATTGTATTTAGAGTTGTACACATTATTGACACTAGCTGTTAAGTACAATTGTTAATTTTTTTTATTTATATATAAAATGGATTTCACAACGTAATACGTCAATATTTTTATGGGCCATACCTATAGTGTAGTTTTAGTTTTCAAAAACTAAGCTAGCTAAGAACGCGATAGCTAACTAGTGATTATAGGTCACGAGTATATTATAAAAAAAAAATAAAAAAAAATCACGTGATGGCTTGTCAATGTTTGGATTTTTCAGTGTAAAATAACGCATAGGCAATATTCATAATATTGAGCCTGATACGTTGTAACTATCAATAAAAATCATATTTGAACTTCAAATTCATAAATATTCTGTGCAATATTTTCAATAGCCACGGACCAGTAAAGTGAGCTTGGTTAGAGATATAATGCCAAAGATTTATCGTTGCCTCGAATGTAGGTAGGTAATAAAAAACGATACACCATCTCCCACTGAATCCTGCGACGCAAGACGAATGCTGAACACCGGTCAGTATATATCTACACTTATCGTATTGACTAGGTACTTAAAAATATAAATAAAATATAATCTACCGATTGCAATGTTGTTTAATACATTTTTAATAACATAACATTTATCGAGAGTGATTACGAAAGGCGTTTTTTGAGACACGTGCTTCAACTGAAAATAATCGAGGTCTCGATGTGACAGAAGAAAAAAAAAATGTAATTTAATGAAAAATATGTCAATTGTATAAATTTTTATTGGAAGGGTTGGTATAAGTGAGGGCAATAATAGGGTGTAGGTAAGTCTCAATAAAATGTTTAGTTTGCCACATGACTCATCATATAATATGACAATATACATACATATACAAGTTGCAAGTTACTTTAAAAAATGTAACTAAATGCAAGATACAAGTGTAGCATATCTGTCTAAGTTACAAAAATTAAACAAGACGTTACATCGTCAATTGATAAAAATCCTACTTTCATTATAAATTATTAACATTATTATTATTATTATTATTAGGGCCTGGATGTTGATGACTTTTGAATTTTTTTTGGAACGTCTTGGACAATACTTTTTAACACAATAATTTATATTGTGTTAAAAATAATATTGTGTTATATACATTTTATATTATTATACATTTATAAAAACACAATAATTTTAGGTTAGGGAAGCATCGTTCAAGACGTTTCAAAAAAAAAAAAAATACCAAAAATAATCAAAATAATTAATTTATATTTCGCACTTTTTAGATATTTTAACTTTATCTTTTGTAATTTTATATCATTTTATATATTTTACTAATAATAATTAGTAATAATATATATATAATTAGGAATATATTTTTTACTAATCGAGAGAAAAATTACGTGTTTATTATTTTTCGTTATAATTAATTATTTATATATGTATATTTTTAATTTACAAATTTATATTGACTATTATGATTTAACATTTTTTTTTTATAAATTTTAATATAAATGTTGTTCATTACTCTATAAAAAAGTAATTTTAACGATTTTAAGAAAAAATTGTTCGTGTGTGTAAATCATATAAATACCTACATTTATACAGCATTTATATAGGTTTTTTAGGGCATCAACATTCTGTCCCTATAATTATTTATAATTGAATTATAATTATTAAAATTTCAAAACTATTTATAAGTTAATATTTATGAAAAATATCCTCATAAATTACATTATACATTTTTTGTAAAGATATTAGATTTATACGTTTGAATCTATTTTCAAGTATTATTTCTAATGATTAGAAAAATTTAAAAAGGAATTTAATTTAAAAACCTATTATTTTTACAAAAATAATTTTATCAACAATATTGTTTAATAATATTATTAACAGGGACAAATACATTGTATAGTATGTATGTATAGTACAATTATTTAGCTAAAAAATTTTTAAATATATTTTATTTATAATTAATACAATTTATGGAAAATAATGTTTTTAAAATACAAGTAACAGGATTGGAATGACTTCGAATAAGTTTATTGAGAAACAATAAATACACGTTACAAATATAACTCAGTTACATGTAACCCATTTACAACACATATGACTCAGTAACATGTAACCCGGTAAAAAGTATAGCTCAGTTATATATTTCAGTTACGTGCTATATGTTCTTTGATTTTTCTATGATGAAATCAATAAGTGGTAATGTTTCTTGTTTAAGTCTCTAAAGATACGAAGGTATCTTAGGATAGTGATTAGTGTTTTCATATTTTGAAAATTAAAAACGGGACAATGTCAACAAAAAAGGTCAACCATAATAATTTCCTGCTAACATTTTCATAAATCACTTTGGAAATGGCATATATTCAAAAAATATTTCAGTTACATGTTACTCTGTTATAACTTACACATTACCGTTACAATTATAATTCTGCTACTTACTTCATTTTTATGTAACTAAGTTACTTTTTAGTCCTAAATATAATATAGGTAGTACTTATCTATAATCAATATCATTTAAAAAAAAAAATCTAAATCTTAGTCAAATAACTAAGAATTTGTCTTTTTTACTTTTTAATAATAGGCTACTCAATCGTTTTGTAGTTAAATTTGTTTTGCAATAAGTTTTAATTATGTCAAAAAAGTTACTTTTAAATATTATCTAATCTAATATAGTATAAAATTATAACAATGATACATCTCACAAATAATATACACATACAAATAAAATATCCCAATGAAAAAGCTAAAACTTTTTTTTGAAAAAGAACAATTTTTCGTCGCATTATTATTTATTTATTATTTTTATTATTTTTATTTTTACATCCTCGTTGGTATATTTAACTCCAGATAGGTCATGGAAATTCTATACAACGAACACCCATTATTCATAGCGTTCTTTTTCTACTATTATTGTTGTGTTTTTATTACGAATTGTAAATTCCGTTCCGGTACTTTCGAGCTTTATTGTTCAATTTTGAACCATCCTTTTTGCGTTTATTCACGTTATATAGTTACACTCGAAAACTCGTGTTTTTTTTTTTAACACGTTTAAAATTTAAATAAATGAAATTTCTTAGTCTAAGTGCTAAGTCCAGATCCAAACAATTTGAGTTTTAAATAATTTATATAATTTTTGAACGAACTATGATTATTTTTAAACAAGCAATTGTTTTAGAATTTTAAACTCTATAAGAAAATCGTGTAGTACGTATCAAAATTCAAAGTATTTGAATATTATACTAGGGTTTTTTCATTTTCCTCAAAGCCCGGTAAGATACTTATGTATTATTGTCCGTTAAGTCTAGTTAATAATAATTAAAGTTGAAAATTATAATTTATAATTTTTTTTTAGAAAAATAGGAAGAAACAGGTGCTTAACTTAGTAACAAAGTTATAATCAAATTATATATTTTGATTTTTAAACAATTACATCATAATATTACATACGAGTAAGTATAATACCATGCATATTATGATAAAAACTCAATTTTTTTTATTTAAAAAATTTAAAAGCATTATATAATATACAGAATGAAGTAAATGATGAACTGAAAAATACGATTATCAGTTACAACATAATATACTGTATTGTACATTGTATCGATGTATATAATCGGTATATTTAAATCTGTAAATATTTTGACTACCTATAATAATAGCATTTAACGTCTACCTAATTTTTGATGATTTTGATTTATACCATAGTAAAAATTTGACGGGTGATCAATTTTCGTATAATAGAATAAATTTTGAAACCTCGATCGATTATTCGCAATAGTATAATAATTGACGTGACGATATCCATTAAGCTCACGTTTTGTTTGCAAAATGTGTCAAAACGTTAAAGTACTAAAAATTATAATTTTGCATTTATGCAGATATAATTTGAATTAATTAAACACCGGTTCGAATGGATACAAAATGTAATTAACCTTAAATCTCTAACCAAAATAATACTCAACGAGGGGACCGTATTATTACAGACGTATATTATACCAACGTAAAAGTATCCAATTTAAATGAATGAGGTTTACGCAAAATAGTATAATAATAATATCATCCACTTTATATACTGTATCCGTTTCTATAAGCCTTATATAGGTCCGCCGACCGTGCCATATCCGTTTTTCAATAATTGTGTACTTAACTAAGATTAAATTTAAACCGCAATTGAAAAAATCGGACTCGACACTTATTTTCCAAAGCGCGTTAAGTATATATATATACAGTGTACCTTTTATCGGGTAAACTTCGAGATTTTATTTATCCTATTTCCGAAGAAATGTTCAATTTCAGTATATATTATATAAAACGTGAATACATTACATATATACATCGCTGTATATAGTCGTCTATTCCCGAAAATTCTAGTCAAGATATTAACGGTCTAATAGGAAATATATTAATCTCGAGTTAAAAATTTAAGTCTATTTAATTTATACATTAACATAAACAATATTAACGTCTTAACTTTGTATTTTTCCGATTAAGTTCATTTTGAATTTTATTAATTGGTTTGAGTCTACACAATATATTTAGGTATTGATTCACCGATCGTCAGGTATTAAATATTGAAATTATTCGTAAAATTATTATATTGACAAGATTTCTTATAGAAACGCTGTTCTCAGAAATTGTCAAGAAAAGTAATTAAAACATGAACAACAAATTTAAATGGGCAATTTAGCAGTTACCCCGATAGATACATTCACAGTTTTAACGAACATTAACGTATCATTCAGTTGAAAACTTGAATATTGCATTAACTTATAAAATCTTGGTATAATAATATTATACAACTTGGTATAATATCAGGTTTTTGCAAAATAATAATAATTTAGTGTGCGAGCTGACACCATAATATGCCGATTGTATAATATTTAAAAAATATTAAATTTATTGTATTTTAAAATTTAAAAAAAAACCATAAATTCCCATAAATTTGACTTGTCACACACAATACAAGAATATAATGTATAGTCTACAAAATACTGGGAAAATATGTAGAACTGGAGAATAGAAAAGACAAATTCAAAAGGATTAACATGCCGCATAAGATAATTTACATATTAGTGACGTTGTCAGGCGGGGCCATCCCCCTATGAACTGAATTTTTGTATTTTAGATTCTGAGCGTATAATTGTTTTAAAGTGCGCTTTTTTTTGCATAGAAAGAGTTAATTGAAAGAGGAATTTTTGGTTATAAAGCTTTCTGATAGAAAATTCGTTTTAGATGATAGTTTAAAAAGATTATTTTTCAATTTTCCCAGTAGTATTCCTAAGGGTAAAGAAACACTACCGAAAATCACTAAAACTTGTTAGTAAGTAGTCTAAAATTATAATTAAGTCAGAAACTTGAAATTAACAACAATTATTAACGTGACAAAAGTTTTGAAGTTTTAAAACTTTTTGACCACTAATCAGAAATGTATAAAAAATGTTTGATGTTATATTTTTCAATTTTACATATTTACCTATTTTACCTATACACATTTCTGGTAGGTAGAAGGAATCAAGTAAGAATTTTGGGGGTAAAATAGTTTTCTGATTGGAAATTTATTGTAGTTGGTACATTAAATAGGTTATTTGGTTACGTCCCTAATAGTTTTTTTTTAAACGTAAAGGAAAGTAGTTATAAATCAGAAAATTTCATTAACCGAACTTACTTCGCTCAAAATCATTTTTCAAATGCAATGTTTTATCTTTGCTTAACCTGAAATAATAGGCTATAATAATAATATGAGTCTCCGATGAGACGATGAGCAAAAATTTATATAATTGCTTGTATAATATAACGTTTAAAAAGTTGTAAACAAAAGTGTATAATTTGGAAATGGATTAACTTTTTTTATTTATTTTTACTTCCTAAATAGGCCTATAATATTAACTAGGGTCTCTCTTTTACAAATGCTGTCCATGCCACTTTTAAAACTCTCATAGGGTTTCTCTAAATTCTGAAGTACTTAATATCGATATATTCCAACTTTAAAGAACCAGAAAATTATTAATTTTTTTATATGCGAAAAATCATTCTTTTTTAAAATTTTAAAAACAAATTACTACATTTTTTAAAAGAAATATGGTATCCTATTCAAGTATTCTTTTAAAACAATCGGAATTTAAAATAGGTACTTATTTATTCCAAGTTGTAAATACTGTCATTATCCTGGTACCACTATTATATATTATAGTAAAGGATTAACTTGGAGATTCGATATTTAAGTAAACAAAAGTCATATACTTACGTATACTTATACATATACGCACCCGTAGGTGTTTTTAGTTTATATAATATATATATAGATATTTATACTTTTGAAACAAGATAGCAAAATGTTTTATTTATTTATGTATAATTGGACGTTTAACTTGAACACGTGGATGCATAATACAACCGTCCTTATATTCCCTGCAAAACGTGAGATAAACAACGTTATTTTTCGTTGAAATTTTGCCAAAATAAATAATACGTTCAAAGTCTAATGCAATGTATAATTGAACAAGCCGAATGAGACTTCGAAATTTGCGGTAAATGAGTTTATAAAGTGTGATAAGAAAACAAAAAATAAAGTAAAATCTACATATAATATTACAAAAATAATAAGGTTAAAAATTTCAAATTTGAAACATAAAAAAAAAAAAAAAAAAATGTATATGAAACAATAAAAAAAAAAAAACAGTTAAATATTATGGAATGATATTTTAAGCTCTTTTTGTAACATTCTTCTGCAAAAAATTTCATAAACACTGTGATTTTCTCAAATATAGGTAGGTATATATACTTAATATATATATATATATTTCTAAAATGTTTACTAATTATATTATTGAGGACTATTTTTATATAATATAATCTATCAATAAATACCATAAAAATAGAATTATGATAAATTCGATTAACCTTTGTAATTCATTTTTAACTAACTGTAGTGTAATTAAATATGATACAAACGTAGAATGAATAAGTAAAATTAAAAAACTTAAATTCATATTATTGTTTATAATTTGAGTACTTGTGGATTTTTCTAATAATAAATTGAAGACTCAATTCCACAAAAATATTTACTTTATTCAATTTATTATTAAATTCATAAATCGACTGAATAATCTTATTTACACATACTATAGAATATAATATATTAAGTGGGTACATAATATTATATTGTATAACCTCACATTTATACATGTTTGTTGACTTATCGTATACCAACTTGTGCTATGGCCTTAAACAATAATGAATTATATTGCTATTTTTAGGTGTCACATGAATTATTCAAAGGCTTCGAACTCGAAGGCTTTACTAATATCGAAAAGACACCGACGGTGGTGGTGTATAGTGTCGTCGAGTTTCTGATAGCAATTTCCTTCGACTATATCACTGTATTATATGTCTATGTGTAGGTACCAAACATATATATATAGAGTGCAGTACAATGTAGAAAATGAAAAACTTTATTTTATCTTCCAGTGATCGGATCATAATATATAAAACGCTATTTCATGGAGACTGGTCTTGCACGCTGGTTTCTTCTTTTTTCTTCTCTTTTTTTTTTTTTTTTTACCTCTATAATACAAAGTTCAAACGTGTGTAAAAATAAAAATTCATTTATTCTCCGGTCGAATGGCATACGCACTTATAACGCGTAGTGCTATCCTATACAATATTGTACCTATATAATATTATTTTTCATTTAGAAATATATTACAAATAATATAATATTACACTGAGGTGTATTTACGTATTATGTGAAATACTCAAAGTCGTAAATAGCATACGGAATTTATATATAGCGCATTTAGATACGAGCGTCTAGAGACAGCGCCTCTTATCTTATACTATTTTCTTATCAGGTATCACAACATGCTATCTCCTCCACAGAATATTCTGCGTCTCCACAATATCACTTAATACTTATTAATTAACGTAACATAAACTAAACAGAATTGTATTTTGATTTATAATATGCCATTTAAGTTTGTATGTATTAATTCAATAAAGCATTATTTATTTTTATTTGTTAATAAATAAAAGTACCTCTTGCATACAAAGAAAAGGCAATGTTATTAATAATAACAAAAAGTCATCAGGTACCTACTAAAAACGGTAAAACAATAACTGAGGAAAAATACATAAATAAATATTAATAAGTGTTAAACGTTTATAATTAAAA
>JAIPRL010012698.1:0-11687 GCA_025469235.1 Pemphigus obesinymphae | reverse complement strand
TATTCAGGCGTTCCATGGATGAAGGTATTTTTCCTGATCTATGGAAATTATACTCTGTTACACCAGTTCTGAAATCTGGAGATGCTTCTGAGGTTACTAATTATAAACCTATATCGATTTCTTCTCATATTTCTAAATTATTTGAGTCTATTGTATTTAGAAAAATCCAACCAATTGTCAATCCTACAAGATTGTGTTCTGTGGCAGTACTTTCAAATATGATCAAACTCCTATATACCTAGGAGTGGCCCTAGATAGGAAACTTACGTACAAAATACATATAGAACAGACCACAGCTCAACTAAAATTAGAAATAACATAATACAAAAACTAGTTGGCCCATCCTGAGGAGCATCTACTTCCACATTAAGAACCTCTGCTCTGTACCTAGTGTATTCAGTCCCAGAGTACGCATGACCATTGTGGCTAAACAGTTATCTCAGCAATAAGATTGATGTCCATATCAACCAATCTATGAAAATCATTTCTGGCACAGTAAAATCAACACCGAAACAGTGGCTTTACTTCTTATGCAACATCCTTCCGCCTTACATATGCCAAAATCAGCTGGTAATAGACAATGGAGAATATACGATGAAAAATAATTTCTCCCGATAGTGGAAGCCTCAGTCTGAAATCCAGAAAACCGACTCACATAAGTATGAAAGAACTTATTGTGAACCGCTATGACGGCCTTGGTGAATGGAAATCAGAATGGGAAAAATCTAATCCGGACATCTTTAAAATAATTAAATAATGCAGCCACTAGGTAACCCACGTAGTAAACTACGTGTTGGGTTACCCACCCAAGTATCAGCTACCTCGACGATATTGGGTCCTGTTAAATCAACTTCGCACTGGACACAGACACTATAAAGAGCTGCTCGACAAATGGAAAATGACAGACCTCCCCGATTGTGATTGTGGACATCCCTCTCAGACCATCCACCACATATTAAAAGACTGTCCCATTCACACATTCAAAGGATCGATGCTGGAACTTCACGATCCCACGGATGAGATAATCAGTTGGATCAAAGCCCTTGATATTAAATTTTAAAGAAGAACGTACTACTATATTTTACCAATTTTATAGTTACCAAAAACCTATAAAACCTATTATATAATTTTAATTATAATATTTCTAATTTTATTTGCTGGCTTGTACTAATATACCATACGATCAATAAGTAATTGCAGTAATAATATTCAGAACTTGGGGAATTAGAACGGCATTTTGAAGTTTATACATGGTATATATAAAAATTTAAATATTGTGGGTTTTATTAAGATTGATGTAGATTACATGGAAGTCTTTAATTTTACGTTTTTATGGACTATACAATTTATATATATTATACTTTTAAGGTGGTAGACAAGGATTGCCGTATCGCCGTGGGCTATTGAGTTGCGTTTTGGTGTGAAATTGTTTCTGTAAGTTAAGTAGTTTGGAGCTTGAGTTTTGAAGTTTGTTAAAAGGTGAGTTTCATTTAATTAGAGTACGTCAGTTTAGGTTTTATTTACGAAAGCAGGTAGTGTATTTATTGTGTTGATAATTCCGAAGGAATTTCGATGGATATCATTAAACTATCAATTAAATTTAGTTAATATTTGCATGAAGTGGTTTATTGTATTTTTCATTAGTACTTTGGGGTAATTTACTGTAAAAATAATATTTAGGGGATTTATTTTAGTTGAATTATTTATTCTACTTTGATATCTGGTGAAATCTTTATGGTTTTGGCATACCTATGTCTCGGTATTTTGATTTTATGATAGTTGACAAGACTGGGTATCTGAGATAGGGGGTTGTGAAATGAGTGAAGGTTTATTTGTCTCAGTGTCGGAGGCATACTGGTAATGAGGGCATTAAAATAGTTTCCAATTTTTAACTTTTTAATTTTCTTCAAACTAAAAAAAAATAGTTATCATTTATACTTAAAAAACCTTAACTTTTTAATAATACGGTACCTGTACTAAAAATAATCTAATAAATGCCGGGGAAATCATTTTTAAGAAGTTGTTATTATAATTGATTTATTCTTTTTTTAAGTGGTTAATTAATGGTTAAAGGTTATTAAATATATATATATATATATATTAATTATAATTATATCGAACTTTTATTAGAATCGATTATGTTTTACAACTATATCTTTGCATTTCAATCTAGAATTTTAATAATACACGATTCTGTCCAGGACCTATGGGACTTTTTTTTGATTGAATATTTTTTAATTATTTACCCAGATGGTTACATATTTATCATTTGATCATGACCAATTAAATAATTTAAGTGTTTATTGATGTCTATATATGAAAACAGCACAAAAAAAGTGTTTTGCTTAGATGTTTATAAAAGTGCAAAGCAGCGAAAGGTTAAGAATATATGACATTATGTATTTTATATTGTAAAATTCTTGTAAAATACAAAAAATCTATAATTATAATAGATTATTACAAAATATTTGAATAAAAAAAAAATATTATGTAACTTATATTAATTTTTAGGTCCAAACAAATTAAATCTTGTTCATCAGCTTGGAGGTAAATAATTTAAAAAGAATTTCTCCTAAATATTTTATTTTTTTATATATACAATATAAATAATTTATAAAACGTCAAAACTAAATCTAAATCGAACAATTATTATTATATAAATACTGAAAAAATCAGTAAATGATCTCCTGATAACGTCACACAATGTCATAATGAAAGTATGCAATTGACTCTAACTGTAAATTATAATACATTCATTCAAAAATATAAGTATAGTGGAAGATTCAAATCATTCTAAAATTTAAATGCAGGAAAATAAATATGATGAGTTATTTTATGGTAGAACATGATCATAATTGAACTCTGGGGGAAAAATATACCACTAAGTTCTCACTATGTTCACACGGTGAGTGGATAGAGTCAATAATGGAGAAGAGCCATATAATAAATCACAATTGATATATAGCATAAATATTTGTAAACATTTATTTTTTTGTAGAACGATTAATAATACAGATCTATTATAATGTATAAGTAAAATTAATACTATTCAATGAAATTAATATTTAGAAAAATAATAGAATTTTAAAAATTATAAAAAAAATTTTTATGTTACTTCTCTCATCACGATTATGTAATAGAGTAAACAGTATTTTTTATAATTAAGCAACTCTATGATATTGGGTGATATGTTGGTTAATTCCTTTATATATCTGTAATACACTCTTTATTACAACTACTATCCGATATCATAGGTGATTTGATTTGGATAGATACAATCGAAGTTTGTACTGCGTCATCTAGTTTCATAGTGTTGATATATTTTGCATTGTTTTTCTTCTTGTAGAGATGGATAATACCAAAAGAGTTTTTCTAATAAATAGTATGCTGTACTCGATGAATCTAGAACTATTATATCTCCAGAAATGTCTATAGGTTTTTTTAAATCAGCCATAACATCCTTTAAAATAATAGCTCTTTTCTTGTTTGTCTGTGTGTTAATACCGTCTTTCACTGCCTAATTTACTAATTCAAAAAATAAATTATCAATATTATCATTTATCCATTTTGAATACGAATCACTGTCAACATATGTCAAATAATGTGAAAAATCCTATCAAAAGTACATGTATTTGTAACACTATATAATTTGCCATCAATTTTAATACTTTTAAGATCGATAAAGTTTCCATTTCTTAATATTCAAATGACTTTACTTTTTGTTCGACTCAAATAAATGTAGAACATTACATTTGGATCCTTATCTAAATATGTTCCATTTTTCTTTTTGTTTCCTATATCATATTCTGAATTTTTACTTTCAGAATGCAAATTTTCATTAGTATATGATTGATTTTCATGTATTATTTTATTTTCCAACATATTTGTTGATCCAATTATTGAATTGATGTGTGTTTTTTATAAAATCATCGAATCTTAATGGGAGTGATTTATATTTAAATATGATTGATTTTATATCTTTGAACAAACTTTCCGAGGTAGATGAAATTTCTCTTGTATTGCCATATTTAAAAATAAGTACCGTCAATGATGACCAACAAGTTAATAATTTACAAAAATCCAACAATCTTTTTGCGATAGATTAAATTGCATATTGTCATGGTCACCCATATAATTTAATTCAGTTTTAGAATTTTCAAAGCAAGAATCATAAATACATTTTATTTCCTCAAAAATAGTTGTGTTTGTTATTTCATTATATGCCATATCATCATCATTTATAACATCCTTCATGTTATCGATATTATCAGTATCATCAAACTCTATTGAATGTGTAGCAATTCGTTGTTTTAAGTATTGTTTGGATTTTTCACATTCTGTAACCTCAGCATTAGAATCTAGACCATCTGTTTCGTGAAATGCCACTGTAAATATGTGTTTAAGTAAATTCTTTACATCTTTAAAATTCATACTAACAATAATCAATCCGACTGATCGCATAAAGAAATTTTTAATTCTAAATTTAGTTGATTTTAACTCAGACCAAGAACTAATCAAATGCATTACATGATTAAAATCATTTCTGAGCATACATGAAGGTATTTCATTTCTGTTTGATTGTTTCATAATCAAATTCGAACATACACTTATATATTTGTTTAAATTTGAATATTGTGTAAACAATTTTACCACAGCCATCATGAGAGCAAGAGATTGATCAGTCACAACAATCTTTGGAAAAGTAATACTATTCCTACTCCATTCCGTAAGCCAATGACTGATACTATTATTATCATGATGCTCGGAAAGCATATGTGCGACAGTAAATTGACATTTATTTTTAAAATCATGTACTCCAATTTGATAAAGAAAGATATTTCCAGTTTCTCTCCCAGAAATTAGAGTTATCTTTTTTACTAGACCACCTATAACATCAATACTAATAATAGGATTTTTTGTGATTTTACAATAATTTCTATAAGAATTTATCTCAGTAGATGCCCAGTAATGCAAAAAAAATCTGTCATAACCAATGTCATATATAATTGTGTTATATGGTGACATTCCTTTTAAAATAGATACAGATAAAATTGGGTCATTATGTTTATGGTGTTTTATTTGTTCTTTGTATTTCATTATACGCAATGCATTTATTGTGAGTATATGGCTTGGTTCCTTATCGCCATAATTCATTTTTGTTTTTGATTCCATTATTTGTATATAAGCAGCTGACATATTACAATTTATTAATTTATTAAGAAATGCATCTCGCTCCTTCCCAATTATTCTTCTTTTTTTTTCCACTTTTGCATTTTTTTTAAATGTTCTTTAATTACACAATGAATAATTACTCTAGAACTTTCATCTGGTATATGCTCTACAATGCCCTATACTATAGCACATGGTACAGTTACCAACAATGTCTAAAAATATTTGTCCATCCATATATATCTTTGCATATTTATATCTTATGCAACATGGTAATTTGGTTTGTTCAAAGAAATGCTCATTTATAAGAGGTGTATATTCATACGGTTTAAGAGTTTCATATGATCGTTTATAATTTTTACCGTCTAATCTTTTGTACAATTTTGAGCTTTATTCATGCATTTCTGACCACTCTTGAGGAGATAGTGTAATATTAAAATTCAACGATTCTTCCATTTCTTCTTCTGATGGTAAATCTTTAAATTTTTTTTCCTCTGATGAACTTCCAACATTTTCTGTGCTAATATAAGTATTTTTTAATATAACTGATATCACTTCTTCACTTTTTAAATTTAATTTTTCAACAATTCCGTATCGATTTTGTAGAACAATTATATAAATATACTTAGCATCTATAGTATTATTTAATTTATTTTGAATTTTAGCCCAGCAGGCTTGACCGGGTCCTTCAATCTTTTTAAATTCTTGGTTATATACATCGTATTTTTTTTTTATTACTGCCACGAGTTTTAGAACGTCAATATTTGATTTTCTAGGCATTATTGAGCGCAATGATTTGTCATAAACTAAAGTAATAATAAAAATGCATGTAATTACTTCTTTTTTATTCAAATACATGAAGTTTTTTAAAACTATTTTGTGAAATAGGGCAATGATTTATATATGACTTCATACTTTTTTAAATTAGAGATTCCTCAATGTACCTACTAGCATATCAAGGGCTAAACCAAAGTTCATTTAAGGGGGAAGCAAATATTATGGTTAATCGAATAATCGTAATAATCGAAAATAATTGATTAATCGTAGGTATAATCTTAATAATTGAACAATTTCGATAAATTTCCTTTTTTTATTTAATTGAATTATGGTAATAATCGAACATTTTTAATCAATTCATTAATCGTAATTTTAATAAAAAAAATTCGAAAATAATCTTGAATGATTTGTACGGCAGATGTCAAAATGTACATCGTAATAATTCATAACTCGCGTACTTGCTGTCTCGTGTGTCTACGGAGGAAATTATGTCTTTTAACAGAAAATTTACGATCGACATTATTATTACAGTTTTGTAGTTTTTAATATTAGAGAAAATTTACCTACTATACAATTTAAAAATGAGAACATTATGATTTATATATGCTTATCATTGTTCAACTGAATTTTTTTTTTCAAAGTTTTAATTTTAAGACTACGCTATACCGAAGGTTTTCAGTAGTAGAAACATGTTTATACAAAACTGTTAAAACGGATTCTCAAAGTGATTTTTGTGTTAAAACAGCTATTATAATTAACATTATGTTAAATTTATACAATTTATTGTTTGATTTTCTGCGATTATTATTCGACTATTGAGATAATTCGATTATTGACAATTATTTGATTATTGTCGAATATTCAATTAATCCATTATTTTAAATATGTAAATAATTAAAATCGCATAATCGCTCAGTCCTAATCATATTACATGATACTATCCATATATCATACATTTTAGAAGACGTCTCATGTCATTACGCACTACTTTAGGGAATTTATATAAGCAATTTATTATCCATTTAAAATAAATATACATATTATAAATAAATCAGTTACTATTAAGTAAACAGAGTTTACAATATTGATTGTTATCCTATATTCGATTACACACTATTATTAATAACTAAAAAATAGGTTTAGAAACCGGGTATTTAGCACGCTCGCAGATTTACATTAAAAAATACGCAGGTACTTTAAGAAGTAGCATTTTACCATACTCACAATACACTAATTGTGTATTCCAATAAGCGTGTATAAAAAAACTCGAAAAATAATAATCGGGCGATAACTAAACCAGAGTGGCTGATGATTACTTTCTGGACGGGCGTAAATTAAACATGTACCAAATAATATTTCTTAAAAAAAAGTCATAATCGTAGGAAAAAAATGTGCGTCGTGTTGTATCCTCGAACATACACGGGAGATTAAGTGACCACGACAAATAATTAAAATTAAAATGAATGTATTTGAACACTTGATTTGGGTTTTTAAATGAATTAGTTTTTATTTAAGTAATACACGTACATACAATAAAATAACAATGTTAGTTTACAAGTATTTAAGGTTAAAGTCATAAATATTCTAACGTTAGAATATTAAGAAAAACGGCAAGTCCGAAAGGAGGTGTTTAACACGGTAAAAATCAGTGTCATTGTGGATTAAAACTTAATGTTACATGTAAAATAAACTAAAAATGTAAATTAACTACTTTTTTCTCGGGACTATTTTTTCCTAGATTCACTAATATCACTAATCACATTAAGCTATAGAGTATTTTATATATTTTTTTGTCAATGGTGAATAATAGATATAAGAGTGATTTACAAAATATTATTTGTACCAAATATAATAAGTACACATTCATTATAAAAGGACGTTACAAACGAGATTATTAAGGGATTTTGTGTAGGCAACTTTTATGAATTTATTTTTAAAAAAAATGAAAATCCAACGATTTAAAAAATGTTAAATATATTTTGAAAGTAGCTTAAAATTAGTCCAGTTTCGGTGCAATTTTTATAATTAAATAATCGTGTTTTTATTGTAAATATGTTTATGTATTCCTCATTTTTGAAAATATCGTAGAAAGATGAAATAGAAAACAAATGATAGCCATTAAAATTATATAGCGCTCTATATAGCCAATTTTTGATATGTGTACTTTTACAAGTTTTATGAATTCGTTGAAAAATTCAATTTTTTATTGGTCTGGTAGAGGCTGAATTTTTTAGCATCAATATTTAAAAACCTGAAATGGCGCCTCTGTTTGTAAATTAATAAAAATGAGAAATGTTAATTCAAGTTTTTCATTGAAAATTTGTAGATGTAGTGACCTAAACCTTAAGGGGTTTAATATAGACAATTAAACTACATTTAAATAATTTAAAAGAGTTCAACAATATTTTGAAAGTAATTTACAAGTAGTTCCATGAATACATTACTAATTTATTCATTTATTATGTTTTGATTTCTTCAAATGATTTAAAACAAAATGTATACCTATATTAATTATTGTACAATCCCCGTATTCTATAGGTATATAAAAACGTATATTATATAAAAGTTATAAAATAAAATAATAAATGTTCAAATCATAAATATTGGGTTACATATTTAACTGAATAAAAAATATTTTCAATATTATATAAGTAAGGCTTTCATATTCTACATAACTAAACACTAAAGTGAATTATTGAGAGAGCTACGGATGAAAACCGATACGCAGTTTTATATTATATTTTTTTATTTAAACACCGTGATTCTATAACAATAAAATATTTAGCTGATATAGGACCACGTATAAAATACTTTTACAAAGTATTTAAAAAATTTTCAAATGTCCAACAAATAATAACATTTTTGTTCTACAAAATATAAAATGTATACAAATAAATTGCCTATATAAATCCCCTAAAGTAGTGCATAAAAACGTAAGACGTCTTCTAAAATTTATGATATATGAATATTATTGTGTAATATATTATATGAAAATATCAAACAAATTCAATCAAATAGTAATCTATAGGTTCCACCAAATAAACTATATTTTATTACGGAGGAGGAGTCAGAAAAACGTTTCTACCCTTTGTTATTCCAGTATATGTTGCATGGATTTTAATCCACGTGATCATAAAAATCAGAAATTATTTTAATGAATAATATTTAAAGTATAAAATGCTACATATTTCAACACTAACTGTAAATTTAAATAGTTGCTTCAATTTATTAAAAAATTAACTAATATTTATATATTTTTTTCATTTCTCATTACTACTTATGAACAACACAGTTTATAACACTTAAATTAGTTGGGTATAATATGAATTAATGTTAATATTATAATAAAATTAATTATTATTATAGGTATACTCACCAAAACATACAGTTTACACAATATTATCGAATCAAATACCAATTTAGTACCACGTTATTAATTAAATAAAAAACATTACCTTTTAAAATATTATAAAATATATTATTAATAGCAAATAAACTTGAGCTATCTGTAGATGGAATAGCCGCAAGTATCGAACTGGTTGTGAATATGAACTCAAATGATTGTTAAATTATTTTTCTTGAATTAGGTTTTATTTTCAGGATCAGTAAACTAACACAAGTAACAAACCAACGAAATGTATTTAAAATGAAGAGCCCTCCCTAATCATCCATTATGGATTTGATACTTTCATAAACAATATTATAGCGGTGGCATATAATTACTAGATAAATGATTTACCACTAATATAGGATAAATAGGTACCATTTAGACGTATCTATTACCTACATAATAGTATTCGGGTAAGGAAAATAAGGCAAAAGGAAACCACTTTTGAAGACGTCGCGCGTCACAACAACAATAAAGAGTATAGGTATATGTATGCTATAATATGTCGCGCGTTATGTTCATCTGCAGTAGAATGGTCACTATAAAGCTGAGCGTCCACTAGGTCGGTGAATCGGCGCGGCGCGGCGCCGCTCTCCGATACTCGAAAGACTTGTCTAGAGCGGTTCCGCGCCGCAATGCTTCATCGACCTAGAGGACGACAGAGCGGTCGGATTTTTCAAGGTTGTCTACCGACTGCCGAGTTTTATCAGTCATATCGTATATAATATTATGATATGTATACGCTTATCACGGGGTTGTAGTCATCATTGTTATTATACAATTTTGTATTCTATATTCATTGATAAGAAGTATTTATATTTGTTATCCAACACCATACCTCGTGAACCGTTGCAGCTCGTGGTTTAACTTTATACGTATGCGATTATTATTGTGATATTTTTACTTATACTTACTAGTAAGTGTATTGTGTATATAGGTATTTAGTAGTATTTATACTTTATATTTAGTACTACCGACGCGACAAGAAAAAAAGTATTGTGCTATACTTATTTTGATAAGATAAGTTAAACATTAATCAAATTATGCAAATTTTTTATACTTTATTATTTTACTTTACTTTATTTATCAACTAAAATATTTAATTTATTTTTGTTTTCATTAACCATCTCAAATAATCTAATTATTTAATTGTTTAACTTATTACAGATAAAACTGATAACCGATAATTTTTAATAATAATAAAATAGATAAAAACGAATATATCCGACGACGCCGCGCCGCGCCGCGTTCATATGGACGAACCTTACTCCTGAAGTCCGCTCCGCGCCGCACCGACTCATCGACCTAATGGACGCTCAGCTTAACAATACACACTATATAATATCGTCGGATGTCGGTATCGGTGTTTGTTGTTGGGTATCTATTATACTTTTTGCATTAATAGATGTCTGAAAACTATGAAGTATTTGTAAAAATAACGTCTATTTTGTACTATTTAAACCATATAGTTTAATTTTTTTTTTCATTTTAATATAAATTTGACCAGCTATCAATTTTTCCAAAAAAGTTGGTATTTTATTCAACATGCTTAATTGCTCATAAAAATATTATGGTTAACCGACGCTTTGTACAGTCACGTCGAAAAAATGAGAACCACGGAAACTTTGTACTATTTAGGTAGTGACAAAATATACTATGGCAAACATTTTATACTACAATAATAATTATAACGAATCTAGGAAAAAAAAGCCACATAAAATACAATAAAATTAATTACTAGATATTATAATATATATGTATAATTATAGAATTTATATTTTTAGTGGAGCAAGGAATATATTGTTTTTATTTTTTTTTCATGCCTACCTAAAAAAAAACTATTATTTTCATGAGACACAGAAAGAAGAATTTGATTTGTCGAATCTCTATTATCAATTGCCCGACTTTTCATGTTTGTCATTGCGATATTTTTCAACTCTAATGTGTTATCGTTACTACTAGCTACGTGGTTATAGATTGGGAATTTTATAAATGTAACGTACTAAAATAATACTTATAAATGTATAAGAATTTCTATAATAATTATTAATTTTAATAATAAAACTTACTGGTTCATTAAGATTTGTTGTTATTTTACCAGAACTAAATATTTTAGAACATTCCTAAAGGATATATTTTGTTATATTTGTTCATAAAATTGTATATTCATACCCATTTTTAAATAATTTAGGGTTTAACTTTGTAACGTCCCAAGCAAAGTAGGTCTATTATAAATAAATGATTCGCGCGCGTTTTGCATACATCGGTAGGTATCCTAAACCGCACCACTCCTCGACGGCATCGATTTGCGGAACACTGATGTCCACTCTCCGCGATGTCCAACGAGCCGTGT
>JAIPRL010012697.1:0-11689 GCA_025469235.1 Pemphigus obesinymphae | reverse complement strand
GTACTTACTCGAAAGATAAATCCATTTTATGTAAAACGGCATATACGGAAAATGTTAAACTACAGAATAACTATAAAAGTCCAAATAAATGAAATACAATTTGCACATATCTTATCTGCACATAATAACCTATTGAATAACGTCGCTCCCACTGCGCTAACTAAAATTCCCAATGTAGAATGAGCATCCAAAAATAGATCTATTTCCGTTGCCATATGGCAACGCACGGCGCTAATGGGTTAAGTATGCATTTATCGAAAGAATCGAAAAACGATTTTTCAAATTACTAACAGTAGTATTAAAAACAGGGTTCTAAATCATACTTTACATACATAGATACGACACCGCATCCATTACGTAACCTAATACTTATCGTTAGCCCTACCCTCTTTGACCTAATATAATCTACACCCCCCTTTATTTGGTCCCTCCTCTAACATCCCCTCATTTTATTATTGCAACAACTTAATCTACGTAACCTAACACATACCGTTCACTTCTCATCTTTAACCTAATATAATCTATACTCCCTCCCTATCAACCTAGCTTCTCTTAACCTCCCCTATTTATTTTTATTTTTTATTTTAAATAACAAGAGTCATACTGACTTCAATATCTTTTATACATTTTTTTTTGTTATCATCACAGTATAAAATATTGTGATAAATGATCGATTTATTTAACACCGGATACACCGTCCACTACTTTTGTAAACATTATCTCCATCCCACTGAAGTCGTACGTAACATATTTTTTTTTGTCGTTAATAGTAGGTATAAATGTGAAATCATAAATAAACCTTTAAAAATCTTATATATACCTACAGTGTTAATTACAAAATCGTTTAACAAATACCATATATATATATTATATATATATATAAAATGACTTGTCCTGACTGATTCATCATAGTCTAGACGGAACTACTGAATGTATGAAGATGAAGTTTGGTCTATAGTTTCGTTTCATAATGTAGAGGCTCATTAAGAAAGGATTTTGAAAAATTTTGATTTTAAGGGGTTGAAATGGGCAAAAAATGGACATTTTAAGTATAAATTGTTATTATAATTTGTTTATTTGAGTTTCCCGGGTAATGATTTCAAATATATTTAGTTTACATAATTTAACTGTTATTTAAATTTAGTTATAACAGCCCAAAAGAGTGGCTTTGAAGCTCATAATAGTACATTAGAAGATATAAGAGGATATAATAGTTTGACGGGTGGAGTCACTGTGCTATTGCCCGAAGATTTTTGGCAAACATTACCCGTTATACCTAGGAGTACAAGGTCTGATGAAGTAAAATCGTGCCTAAAAGCTTCATATTTGTGGCCATATATATCTAGAAAGTTGCAATTCATCATAATATGAGGTCCATTTGAAAGGTAACAGATCTGCTGGGATTTTCACTGAGATTTTACTCAAAATAGGAGACGGAAATTTTCCTACATTGGAAGGTGAGATTACTATTTCTTCAAATTTGGGTATAGTTGTTAGCTTTTTATCAGTACTAACTTCTAGAATATATCCTGATATAATTAACAATAAGGAGAAACCTACCAAATGGTTGTGCGAACGAGACATCTTAACTCCAAAGAACGTCAAGACAACCGAAATCAATGAAATTTTATTAAGGGCATTTAAAGAAAAAGCTGTTGAATATAGATCTTTTGATTCAATGATTCAAACGGATGACGCTGTCCATTACCCTTTAGAATTTCTTAATGCTCTAAATCCTTCTGGTCTTCCATCACATAAACGTATTCTTAAAATTGGAGCACATGTAATCTTACTAATAAATCTTAACCCACCTAAATTGTGTAATGGAACTAGATTGAAAGTTAAAGTTTTACCCAAAATTTTAATAGAAGCCATATTTGTCACTGGATGTGCTCGAGGAGATATAGATTTTATAAAAATATACGTTAATTCCTACTGATTATCCTTTTGAGTTTAAAAAAATACAGTTCCCTCTCAAAATTTGATTTTCTATGACTATAAATAAGTCTCAAGGACAATCATTGAGCATGGCTGGCATTGATTTGAAAGAAGAATGTTTTTCGTATGGCCAGTTCTATGTCACATATTCTAGAGTTAGCTGAGCCAGTAGTCAAACACAGTACGAAAAATTCAGTTTGTAATGAGGTATTGAGATGAATAAAATATAATAATTATAAGAAGAATTATAATAATACGTATAACGATTTAAAAACATTTTTTACAACTAAAAATCTATACAATTTTAACATTTTTCTTATTAGAATGTAGTAGATTGAAAAATGAGGAGAAGGAGAGAGGGGGAAGAAAGAGAGGGGAAATTATTCACGACTTGGGATATGCAAAATTACAATAGTGGTTGGGTATATATTGACGTTGAAATTACACGTGTAAGACACACGAAAATAATACGACTTAAAATATAATGGATTGTGACGCGTTCCTTTCGAAAAGTGGAAAGGCGATATTAATATGTCTTTTGTGAACGATGTGTATGTTTTCGTTATGGGTGATTATATCCGAGTTTGACAATGAACCACCTAATAGTAATGAGAAGGCAGTCAAATATATAATGCGTTCTCGACCTTCGTAAAATACTAAATCCCTGCCTATTCTTTCGACCTAAAACACCTATAGTATAGTAGTGTAAAATGTACAAACCTTGTGTAGCTGAAGATCGCTCGAAGAATATATATAATATAATAATTTAAATTAGACTCAATGTGGATCCAGTTATTGCCACTATCTAGCGCACTTATCTATACCTTGAATATTCGTCCTTCTATCGGAT
Source organism: Pemphigus obesinymphae (assembly GCA_025469235.1). NCBI lineage: Eukaryota > Metazoa > Arthropoda > Insecta > Hemiptera > Aphididae > Pemphigus > Pemphigus obesinymphae. Next base: position 8,901 of record JAIPRL010012697.1, on the reverse strand, counting down.
CAATATGATCTGTTCGTATAACTAATTGTACCACCACTCTAACCAATGAAGAGCTATACGATTCACGTGTCACGATCAAAGGTTGTTTGAACAATATAAACTCAAGCACTAGATTTTAAATTAGAATGGAAAAAATAATAAATCTCAAGAAAAGTTATGTAGATGTAAAAAGAAATAAATTTTAGATTTTTGTAAAGTAAAACAAGCAACTACAATAACAACGATACACTGAACATTGAATAAAGAGAAAAGAAATGGAAAAAAGTGGGTTCAACGTCTGTTACAACATGAACTGTAGGGTCGGCTGTAACATGCGTGAAATTTGCCCAAAAATGTCCCGTTCATTACCTCCTGAATTCCGTATAACTATGTTACACATATACACAATCCGCGGTACCGACAACAACCGTGTATATGGCAGTGTTAGTGTACACTCAGTAGGTAAGAAAATAACACTCGCGATAGTACGCGCAATAATTTTATAAACTCGGCCAGGAAGGCCAGTTATCCCCACTCAAAACGGCCCCCTCTATGAGAATTATGAAACATATGTGTAGTGATGATGAGCGGTGTATCGTATTAGTTAGCTGAATATTTATTTATTCCATGTAACAGCTGTTTATTTAATTGGTACATAGGTACAAAACATATACATACATATATATATATATGAGGTATATAGATAATATAGTCATATATAGATATATATATGACAAGAATTTTATCTTACAATTTGTTTTCGAAATACCAAAATATACTAATTTTTGCCAATTTCTGGTTGTTACAATATAAGGGAAACCTAGGGTCAGGACATCTTAAAACAACGTGTAAAATAAAAATTGATAAAAAAAAAAAATTATGCGTAACACAAAAAACTGCACAAGGTCGAAGTCGAATTATTCAATATTCATCTAGTATATCTATATAATTATATTATGATTTACGGAAAGAAATCATATAGTGTTTAAATAAGAGCGCTGAAATTGAATTACATTTGAAAAATCATTATTTTACATACAAATAGGTATTATGGGTAGGTATATTGTCTTAGCATTTTATAAGCTTATAAACAATACATTTCCTATACGCATACTATGAAGTAACGAAATGTTAATCTACGTGATTAATTTAAATATAACTCTACTAGGAAAATATGTTTATATGTACGACTGTAAACATCTTAAAAATCAATTTAGTTTAAAAAAATATTAGAAAAATATAATATATATATATTATTTATTTTTTTAACATATTTTTATAAATAAATTTATAAACGTATTATGGTGTATAAAATAAAAACAGAATTATTATAAAACTAAGTATCTTTATTCAAATAAATCATAAATACACTTTTAAGTAATTATTAATAAGCCATTTTATAAAATGTACATTGTTTAGGGTTTAAACCCATATGAAAAATACAAGTTATAAATTATCTTCTATGCATAATTCGTTAAGGCTGAGACAGTCAATTTATTCTTAAATGTTGATTATTGACTTTAAAATATTCTAATTCCTTTGATTACAAAATCACATAAATCTCACTAATGCAATTTAAGAAGACGACGACCCGTATTTGCTGTCTCTGTCTATCTAATAGGAAATATACCAAAATTACACTATGTAAAACAATAAATTTGGTATCTAAGTTAAAATTAGAGATAAAATACCTATTACCAATTTTAAAAAAGAGAATATTTTCTAAAAAATTACATATCCTTTTTGTAAAATATGTCATTTCCTATAAAATATTTTCCTTTTTAAAATTGGTAATAGGTGCTTTAACTATTTTAACGTAGATACCACAATTAGTGTAATTTTGCTATATTGCTCATTAGATAGACGGAAACAGCAAATGCGGTGCGACATCCTTTTATTTTAAGGCTATGGTCCATGATGAGAATGCTTACACTCCTGAACAAAAGTTTTCATATTTTCGTTTAGCATTGTATGATACTACGTTATATGTGATTAAAGCTATTCCCATGACTAATATTAACTATAACGTGGTAATAAAGAGGCTCAAATAGCGATATGATAATAAGAGCATAGTAATTGAATCGCATATTTGAGTCATACATGATGATTTACGTGTGGAATCTGCGAAAGTGATGCTTAGCTCACAACAGTTATTCTAAGGAAGTTAGAGAAAGAACCCGGACACGAGTAACAGCTATATCAAAGGAGTACAGACCTGCTAAAATATGAAGAGATTGAAGGTTTCTTGGCAAACAGATGTTCTGAATTTAAAATATCAGAGTCATGGTCTGAAAGTCTGAACTATGGTGGAAAAGACTTAACCCTTTGACTACTGCTGTCGCGTATACGTGACAGAGCGAAACACCACTAAGATCCAGCTATCGCGTATAAGCTTTCTGCTTCTTTGCCGATAAGGTAATTATAATTTACAGTTAAATTATATGCTGTCATCTAGTATTTTTGATGACAATTACGATAAAAAAAAAATCAACGAGCTATCTCAATTACCAAAGAAGTTATAAGCATTTTATTTCATCAGTACAAATTAGCCAATGATTACCCAAGTTGCCGTAATATTATTTTATTATATTTATATATATTTATTTATTATGTATATACGTATACTATTTAGGTATATATCGCCATATAGGTAAGTAGGTATATTCCACCGATATATAGGTTTACCGCTAGCATACAATTTTGAGAACTCCTGAAATTTTAAAACCTTAATGACTTCTAAAAAAAAAAGTTGTAAAAAAAAAGTTATGAACATTTATTTGGGTATTGTACAGAATGAATATCAACAAAAAAAAGTATTTTCATTGACATCAATTTATTTTAGGACCACACAAACCACAAGAAAAATTCATTTCAGGAGTTAAAGGGTTAATTAGTTAATGACGGACGAGAATACATGAAGGCCACATGTGTATCAAGTATTAAAAGAAAGCACGCTGTCCGAACGTAAAAATACAAAGCTAGCATTGGTAGTATCAAATAACCCGAACAAGAAAATCCTGTATTATTGTTGCGAAAAAATTTGCACTCCTAAGGAGAAAATTCTGGCTTCATGCTTGGTGTTTTAATAGCAACACATAATTTTTAGTTAATTGTATTAATCTGTTTTAAATTGATCATATTATCATACGCTTTAGTAATAAAATATTGTTTCCGAAATGTCCGTATCGAGTTTAATTAAAGTTCAACAATTCTTTCTTCAAAAGTTTAATAAACGACCATATATAGCGAATATTTATTTTAATTTTAATTTATTTTAATTACATCACGGGCGGGTGCCCAAGGCACAGTATAAAAGTTTAAAGTAACATTAAAACATAATAAAATAAAGGTATTAAAAGCTAGAGAAGTTCTCATTTGCTAGACACATGATACGGTGGATGGGTTGGTTGTGGCCGTAGTTATTGTGGTGTAGAGGAACGTAGTAGAGAGCAAATTATCTGGAGGACCTACCAGAAACCCTGAAATTAACCTCTGCGAGAAGTTCAGGTGCATCAATGGAATCATTTACGAGTTTATTCAAGAAACTAAGGTTGGCTAACACTCTTCTATCTGATAGACTACTAAGCTTGACGTAGAATAGGGAAATAGTCATGTGGATCATGTTCTATTTTGAGGCAGAAGGAAGCGAAATTGAGAAACTTATACTGAACACGTACAAGTTGGTTGAGTTAGAGGATGTATAATTGTCCCAAATAACTGATCCATATTCAACTATTGGTCTAACAAGAGCACAATAAAGGTTTTTTAGAGAATGAGTTATTTTGAACTCATTGGAGATGCACTTGATAAACCTTAGAGTTTTTAGAGACTTACAAGTGATATGCTCAATGTGGGAATGGTTGGAATGATTGGAATTAGATATAAGAAGGATACTTAGATCTTTCTTAATGGTCACTCTCGATAGAGAGTGGCTCTTTAGAGAGTAGTCAAAAAGGATGGGAGACTAACACTTTGTAAAGGACATCACTTGACACTTGCCTACATTTAGTGAAAGTCCTTGATTATCCAGCCACATAGCTAAGCTGTCGAGTTCACTTTAAATGCAGAAACAATCATTTTCAGAATCGATCTGCAGAAAAAGTTTGACATCATCGGCAAAAGCCAAAAAGCAGCAATATCTAAGAGCATTACTTAAATCATTTATAAACCAGGCAAACAGAATTAGGGAAAGCCAGCTTGCGGAACGCCCAAGGTAATGTTCGTAACAGCTGAGTGACAATCCAAAACTTTTACCCATTGCGTTCTCAAATATAGATATGACTTGAACCAAGATAACAGTGGTTCACCAAAGTCTAATTTATATATGATGTCAATAAGGATAATATTGTCAATCTAGTCAAAAGCCTTGGATATGTCTGTGAAGATAGCGTCGACTTGTGAGTGGCTTTCTAGAGCATTTATGATGCAATTATTAAAAACTAAAATGTAGTAATATGTATTATATACGACGTGAACCTGAGCTATCGATAATTCACCTGTAACTTTTCCAATCTCGCTCGATGCGATTTGACTATGGTTTCAAATAGACCTTTGCATGGGCTATCTCGTAATGTTACCCGAAAATGATAGTCGATCATCCTTGTATGAGTTTTTTCCTTTTTTAAGAACTCGTATTGTATATATGTACATCATAAATACGCCCATAACAATTTATTGTGTAGTGGGTTGGCGAAACTAAATATATATATATATAATATATTACATATGTATATGAAATGTGTATATATTGATATGTACATTAAAAAACCTAAAAATATCATCCCACCCCAATAAAAATTATAAAATGTGTCTATATTACATTTTATTAGTTATGGCAGTTAATAAAAACCATAATATTATGTTTTTTTGTTCACTCTCTTACTTCGCTCGATAGATCCCTATGATGATCTTCAAGAGCGAGGTATAATATTTGTATTTTATTTTGATATATCAAGTTTTATTGTTTTGTGTTGCCGTACGTGTCAATTGGAGAAATTGACACATACGATAATTGCTATACATTTAATACGATGACAGTGTTTAATTACTGCTGTTACAGTATTACACCGTGTAAATGGTCAACACTGATACATGCATATATATATAGGTATGGCCTATGACCATAAGGTGCATATATCGCATTTATTTTGTATGTGTTTCGATACCCCTGGTATCTCTTATCAAAAATTTGTAGCGAAATATACATCTAATTTAACCATAGGCGAAGCCCATCTTCTGTGAGCTTTTTAATAAGATGAAAAATTCTCTCCGAACTTGGATAGTACAAGAAAGATTTTCAAACTCGTTACTACTAAATATTCAAAGAGATTTAACGAATAAATGTAAAAGTGAATACATTAATAATTTTGCAATAGACACTTGAAAAAATGTGTGTGTGCGTTGAATTGTAACTCTAACGTACACACGTTTGCCAGAATTGGAGTATATTTTGTATTTGTATATTGTGCGATGTGTATCGTATTTTCACGATCAGCCTTTTTGGCGCATAGGCATTAATTTACCGCGTTTTGTAATATTTTTTAATGTGAAGTTTTGTACTTGTGTTTTTATCGTGTTAAATTTTCATTATTTAATTTTACAAAGGGCATTATGATGAATGAAACTGAAATAATAACTTAAAAGAAAGATGCAGCATATAATATTTTTGACGTTCATATTTTATTCTTTGACAATAATATACCATGCATCGTGTTATTTGTTTTTAGAATAATGGTATAGGTCTCATAATAAAGTTTATTTTTAGTACTCTTGTATGAGTATCAGACAATCATCTTAGCCCCACTTCATATTTTTTTTTTAATGTAATTCAAATTAAAAACAATTTAACATGAAAATAAGATAGTTAAAGTTTTTTGTGCGTTCGTGTGTGCCTATGAAAAATGATCAATGAAAATATCATCCAAACTGAGCGCCACAAAAACAAAAAAAAAAAAACTGATATGCAACGTCACATAAAAACACGATCTGAGCATGTTTCATCCCGTCCAATCTTGTCTAATTATTAACGCATTCTATGTTTTTTAAATACAAAATATAACATACACACAAATTTGGCCAAGTGTGGGCGCACCTTAAAATATATATGAGTGTGAGTGTGTGTCTACATTAGTTACTTGGGCGAATTCCCCAAGAATTCCAAATATCGATTTCAACGTTATGTTATGATAATGCTACACAACGATTTTCAACAGTGAAAACCGTTAAAACGGATTCCTTAAAAGTTAAAATACCTATTAACGAATCGATACAATTTTGAAGTGAACTTCATTTGAGATTTTTTATTTCCTTATTAAAAAAATCAGTTATTAAAGTTAAAAAAGTTAAAAAATATTAAAATTAATAAATTAAGAATTGAAATATAATTCGCTCCAAAATGTTTTCCTTTATTTATTTGATAATTTTACTCACATTAACAACATATTAGATTATCGTAAATATGTTTTTTTAAAACAAAATATTATATTTTATTCAATAATAAATAATGTATGAGTAAAATTAATAATAAAGAATTATATATACGTTACTCTAACAAAAATTTAAAAAAAATCTCAAAAATTCATTGTGAATATTTTTTTATAACACTTTTATATTTTTTGGGCATATTTTGAGATATTTAAATTAAAATAAAAAGAGATTGAATTACTAAGGGATTAGTGACTTCTATGAGGAATAAACATAAAATATAAAAACAAAGTTTTAAATGTCAAACTTAAGCTAAAATATAGACGTTATACTAACGTATTAAATACTTAAATCAAACAAGAAAAAAATTGTTATATCAATGGCAGTTGCAAAATTATCATAATAATCCTAAACAATTGTGGAATATTATCAACGGTATAGCAGGTAAATCTAATACAAATAATTTAATTATTGACTAAATTAAATGAAGTGATAATAAAATTTATTGTAATGATAAAAATATTTGGAATGAATTTAATAAATATTTTATAAACATGGGTAATGATATTGAAAATAACTTATTAACAAGTTGTGTCAAGAGAGAAAGTTGGGAAAATTTAAATAAAAATTGTCATATTAAAAATCATTATTCTAATCGCCTATTATACATGAAGAAATTAACAACTAGGTATCTAATTAGGATTAATGATTATTTTTCTTATTATGAGAATGGCATTACTTATTACTAATTATATACTTAAAAACACTGTAAATAGTATTTCTTATCCTGTATATTTTAAAAAATGAATTGTTGTCCCACTATATAAATCACGTGATAATTTAAGTAGTAACTTTTTCAGACCAATTTCGTTATCAATAACTTATCAATATTTTTTTTAAAAATGCATTAAATTTAGAATTATAAAATTTTTAAATAACACTTCTTTCTTTTTTGATAAAAAATTCAGTTTTTTGCAATGTAGACCAACAAGTGATGCAACTTTTCTTTGTCATAAGTATATACACGAGAACAGGTTTGAGTAGGTAATGAAGTGACGGGTATTTTTCTAGACGCAAAAAAAACTTTTGATATTATTAATCACGATTTATTACTTAAAAAACCTTACTTTGCTAGAATTCGAAGTATGGAGAATAATTTAATTAGAACATACTTTACTAGTATACTACAGGTAGTGAAGATAAATGGTAAATACAGTTATCCTTTAAAAATTAATCATGGGATACTACAAGTAACTGTGCTTGGTCCAATTCTCTTTTTAATTTATAATAATGGGTTACTTAATATCAATGTTGAAGTTAAAATATTTTGTTTCATAGATGATACTGTTATTATCTTACCAGAAAAAAATATTGAAAAATTATAGTCCAAAGGAAATAAAGTCTTTAATCAATAAAATTGCTGTTTGATAATAATTTCCTTGAGCTAAATTTATCTAAATCTAAACATATAATTTTTAAATTTCAAAATGCTAATATAGGTAATAACAAAAAATGATGTGCCCATTCTGCATTGTCTTGTAAATAATTATTCTAATTATACATGTATAACTATTGAAAGAGTTCATTCTATTATATATTTTAGATTGTATATTGATTTCCAATTAAAATGGAAAATACATATCGACTATATTGAACATAGATGTTGTAAATTATTTTATGTATTTGGGAACTTAAGGGCTATATTTGAAAAGCAACAACTAAGAATAGTATATATATATATCTAGTGTTGAACCCAGATAAATAAAATTTTATCTAGATATAGATAATGATAAGTCGTAATAATATTATCTAGATAAAGATAAAGATAACTAAATTATTTTTTTATTTAGATAAGGATAAATAAAATACCTTTTTATCTAGATATAAATCAGGTAAAAATATTTTTTTATATTATTTTTGCATGTAAAAATTAAAGAAATGAAAATATTTAAAAAATTTTCAAAGATTCTTTTTAAATTTATAAACAATATAATACATCGTAATGAAATTAACCTATCCATTAACCTCACAAATACGGGATTCGTTTTCTCCATTTTATACAAAGAAGGTCTATTCCATTTTCTTCTACTTACCATAAATGGTTAAAAAAATACTCATTTGGGTTCACCTATATAAAGTCTGGTTACTCGCATAGTTTAAATCTATAATAGTCTTCGATTCGCTGTACAATTGAAATACCTTGCCGAGTAAATATTATTATATTTTTGTAAACAAATTTCTTATCGTTGTCGATAATAAATGCTATTATTTTTGTGGAAGAATTGGTTTTAAAAATCTATCTTTTTTTTTTTTGCCATAACAATATCATAATCAACTAGTACGAATCGTTAAAACTTCCCTAACATGAATATGAGTGATAATACAGCAACTGTTATGTATGTCCTCCACGAGGGACATCGGGCGCTTACGACGTCAAAATATAACAATCGTATTATGATAATATTGTTATCAGTAGATGACAAAATATGTTGTTTTTTT
>JAIPRL010012696.1:0-11690 GCA_025469235.1 Pemphigus obesinymphae | reverse complement strand
TGATAATTGTCTACGCTCTATTGGTGCTCTATTTAATCTATTTAGCATGCTGAATAGATCTAGACTACTCTAGCTAGGGCGTCTTATTTCCGTGTACACTGTTAATTGTTGTTTACTCTATTTAGAGTTTGTTGGTCTAGCTAGAGTCTATAAGGGCAACTGCTAGAGTACTCTAAGTGTTGTGTACACTACCTAGATTAAACGTAGAGAGCTCTAACTAGAGTTACTCTACGAAAAAAATCTACAGTGTACAGGCACCTATAGTTGTGCCCTTCTCATATCCTCTGCCGTTCGCACGATTTTGCCTGTATTCGAGACTAGGCTGGGTAATCCACTCTTATAGCCGGGTTGTAGGGAGCATCCCTCCCGGACATGGGGTCTGGTAGGACATATTTGTACATATATATATATGTGTGTGTGTGTGTGTGTGTGTGTGTGTGTGTGTGTGTGTGTGTTGTAAATATTCAATTTATTATGTTGCGATCAAGATGATCAATAATGAAAGCAGTTTTAACAGAGATCCGGGTTAATTATTTCACGTACGGGACCTTTCAATCGGCCCCGTAACAAACGGGTCATGACAGGTACACCCAAAATAAAAATAACGACGACTGATGTCACTGGAGCTAAAAAAATCTTCGGTAAAAAACATAGAAATTATGTTCCAAAACAAATGGGTGGTTCCTTATTCACAGTTACTGTAAAATATGTTCTATGTACAAACAGAGCACTACTACTCTGTTCAATCAATCAAATATATTTGCAATATATGAACAAGTGACATGGCAGTTTTTGGATTCCCAAGCGAAAATGATGAGATCGCCAAATATCAGATGATGCGCTACATAAGTTTTTTGGAGAATATTGAGAATTCCGATTCAAAATAGACACTCAACATTCGTTTATTCTGCATTCCGTCAAATGGCCAACGAATTTATTTTACTGAAGAAAACGACCGAAAAGAAAATTTTCAGTTTGAAAAATAAAAATACAGATATTCCTTATCTAGTAGAAGTATTAATTAGGCTTGAAAAGTTTTATTATGCTCAAAATTTATAATTTGTATTCAACCATTTTTTTTTTTGTTTAATAAAGATATTTTGAAAACTATTTGGTATATATTTTAATTGTATACTTACGAAATTATTTTTTTTTTTTTACTTGTGTACTATAATATTTCTCGGTCGAACAATGTTAAACCACAGCATTTGAATATTTCAATGATATTGGTAATTAATTACTATATTACACTTGATTTATTTTTTGATTGTTCATTTTAAGGTTATAATATTACATTATACTTATATGTATGTGCAATGTTCGGGACGTTCATTTACAAATTGAATTCGTTTACGTTCACGTTCAATTCGTGATAATGAACTCGTTCAAGTTCACGTTCAAATGTATTTAAAAAGAACACGTTTACATTCACGTTTCATAAAAAAATGAACGCAATCATATAATATATACCTATCAAAAATTACCGATTTATAGAAACTATATAGTTTTCATTCTATGGAAGGCCCACGGAATACATTTTTGAGTACTATATTTTTTAAATTATACTTACATCTAATAGGGTTTATAGGAAATTAGAATTATATTTTAATTTAATTTTCATGAAAATCGTTCGAATTCCTTAAAAGTATGGATGTTGTTCACGTTCTATTTGGCAGAAATGAGTGGCGTTCGCGTGTCATTTACAAAATATAAACGTGCGTTCATGAACGTCGTTCTTTCTAGACATTGCCCATGTGCAGAGATGGAAAAGTGTAAAATTACGCCATAAATAATTGAAAAACGGAAATAAGTAAAAAAAAAATGTCATTAACTTTTTTGGTGTCCACTAAATACGAATAATTTCTTGAAATGCTTCCTTAAAACAGTAAATAAGCAAAAGAAAAAAAAATCATAAACTTTCTGTTTTTGCCGACTGAACATTCAAAATGCCGACAGAAACCATAAAACCGCAGTATTTTTTTTGAGGGGGAGCGACTCACCTTCCCCCTCAAGATCCCCTTGTCGGGACGGCCCTAAATATATTGTATTTATATTGCATTTATGTGTATTATACTTTTAAATTTTTACGCCAACCAAAATATTTACGGTACCCAAAAATTTTAAGCCCGGGGATCAAAACCCCGTCTCCCCCCCCCTATTTCCGCCACTGACTATATGTTATAGTATAATTTAGCATTAGGTTCTTATAATAATAAAACAATAAATAATTATTACTTTAAAGTATGATATATTATAGAAATTCAAAATAATAGCATGCGTAAATCACATATAATAATTAATTGTATAATTAGTAGGTAATCGTTTTTATATAGTTTTTATTAGGTGGTATAACATAATAGAAAAGAAAGACTATAGATTATCATAAATACACAAAATAATATGAACGATATTCCATTTATTCAAAAATATTTAATCCTGATTATATTATAATATATGAGAATATATTTAAAATAGATAATAGGTGCAAATTTTTATTACATTACAACATTTCGGAAATTACGTGCATTAGACTAATATATTTAGTTAAATTAACAATTTCGTGTTAAAAAAACTCCACCGTTTTTATAAACAATTATATGCCTGTAAACATTAAAATAAAATAAGTAATTGGACTTGACTGTAGTAAAAAATTAAACCAGACATTTTATGAAAGTTATTAATTATGTAGTAATAAAAAAAATATGATTAATAATAATTAATTATATTTTAAATGTTTTAAATTATATGAATATACTATACAATATTATACAATATATAAAAATTTAAAAGTGATATAATTTTGTATAGTAAATATGTTTTACAGCATGTGGATGTCCAAGTAGTGGATAATTATTTATAGCTTGAACTATGGTACATTTTATGGATTTTTTTCTCATTAAAACAATTCAATTTAATTAAAGGTTCAATTATTTTTGACGTTATTATTCATTACTTTTAAATTTTAAATATTGAAAGTTTAGTTTTATACATTATACATGGCAAACAATTTTCTGTGACACGCATACATTTTATACAAAATGTAAATGGTTAGTTCCAATTTAAACGTCATGGGATGATATGAGGCAATAAAACAATAGTTGTAATTTGGGAATTTTTTTCAAGGGGGGGGGGTAAGCAAATATTTTCATTAACTCTTCCCTAAAAAAAATGTTGAATATGCACATTGTAAATATGTATCTTAGTTCTGTATTATCTCTATAATCATAATTATTGAGAGTTATACTCGTATATGATAGTAATATGCAACACATAAAACCTCAAAATATTCTGTTTAAATTTGTTTGGAAATAAAATTAACTGTATAAAACAAGCTAAATCAGGGGTATTTGAGTATAATGTTTGCCAAAAAATTATAAATTGCTTTTAAATATAATAAAACAAAAGTTGTCGAGATACAAATGATGGAATTGATTCATAATATCTTTATTGATAATATATTATTATTATTTTTAATTTGAGAACAAAGATTAATCATTCCATTCAAAAGAGTATTCTGAGCGAAGCTCACTATATTAATATAATCAAATAAAGTTATTTTTGATAATTTTATTTTGTAACTTCCCCTAAATATCTAAAATAGTTTTGTCAACAAGGGTAGTTTTTCCTTCCTTAATTAATAATTACTTGAAAATCGAAAAATAATTTCTTCAAAGTACCAACTAGAATTAATTTGCAATCAAAACCTTTTTATTTCAAAATACCTCAATGCTTAAAAAAATATTTACAGACATAAAAAAAACATATCTTAAAGTAAAAACTAGAATCTAAAAGGTCGTTTGCGTACATTTTCCTCAAAAATCGATAAATATGCATAAAATATGCAAAATGATTTTATTTTCAATGAATTCTGTGATCGATAAATTTACCTCATTTTTTACCCACGTTGAACTGTATACAATTAAAATATGTAAAAATCTAAAAATCCAATATCTAATCTTAGTATATGTTATATAATCTATAACATAATATCTTGAAATTCTATACAAACATCAAATGTATGCATACTGTTTAGCAAATATATAAGTAAACAACTTTTAAATGAAAATTGTACCTAATACAAAATAAGCAATTTTAAAGACTACAAACATTTTATAAAAAGAACTCAATACAAATAAATAAAATTTTAAACTTATAAAAATTGCAAAGTATATTAATAAATTATGGATTTTGAGCCGAGAGACTAATCTATTGTTTTTATAATAATAAATGTATAGGAAATTTAATGAATATGTACTAAGCGTTAATGAAAGCTACATCTACCTAAAATTATTGTTATAAATTGAAAAAATGTAATGCCAAAAACCCTAAATTTTCAGCAAATAATTGCTGTAACATAATATTGACGTGATAAAATTAAACTGTATTTTATCAATTTCGGTAAACCTAATTCACAATAAAATTGAAAGAAAAGAAAAATTAATGGGCATTAATGGAAAATGATTAGGTTTAAATCACAAAATAATACTACCAACTATGATCAGAATTGTTTTTTTAATTAAATATCTCGGTATTTCATACAACAGTCCTAATAGATTCAATATCAGATAATTTCTACAAATCAAAAACGTATAAAAAATAATAAAAAAAATAACCTTGGGTGACCTTCCCAATATCTCGGAAATGGCTTGGGCTAGGGACTTGGTTGTCGGGGCCTTGGCTTCACAAAGACCAACAGAACAATGAATCAAAATATAGATAAGTCTTAAGCAGTGGTCGAATTGGAAAAATAGAAGAAGGATGCTATCAGGCTTTTAAAAAATGAGCGTCCCCCCAAACTATATAACAAAATATTATTAGTGGTGGGCTGTCCAAATATTTCAAAAAAGTAGAAGAGCTCCGCCCTCCTGCGCATCCCTCAATTCGAGCACGGGTCTTACGTAAGTTTTTAGTATAATATGTAATCGGACGAAAGAAGGATTCTCGACGTGAGTCGCGAATATACCAAAGAAATAAAATAATTTATATGGGACATAATCATCAAGTTCTACTATTGGGTATTGATATGTACATACCATTTTTAATAAAAATAAACTTTCCATATTATATAATGTAGGACAAAATATAATATATTTTTTTTAAATATAGGTATTAAAACATTGCTGATTCGGAGATTTTAGCGGGATGAGACTACGGTGAGAGAGAAAATATAAAAGTGCAGTTGGATAAGTAGTTTAAACCGCGATTGCTGACGAAACAATCAAGGAGTCGAGGAATCCTCTACCCCATAAAAACGCTTACCGCACGGTCTACATTTTTCACTATTTTCCATCGGTCGCAGCCGAATCGCGCAAAAACAGGACGTGAAAAAAATCCTTCGCAAAACAATTCGTAATCGTATTGCACCGTGAACGGTCTCGGAAAACGGTAACGGAATAATAATGGAATATTTTCAGTGGTATCATGGCAGAAAGAAAAGAGTCAGCGTTATATACAATATTATATTACGTAGGTAATGTAAAATTTGGGTGGATTTTTACCATTTTTTACTCAATATTATAAGTATTATGAATTTAAGGTTTCTGGACTTTCTAAATCCACATATATAAGCTAAAATGCTGGCGTACCTTCTATACCCTGACTTTTATTCGTTTTATTTACCACCATAAAGGTACTTACTATATAAGCTATCATATATCCTTATCATGTATTTTAATCATATTCGAGTTATCGCGTTACTTTAACACATACTGCTACATTTTAAACCATTAAAAATATCATAGTTCCACATATTACATCATACTACCGCTAGTATAATATTCATAGTACGTCACCAATACAAGGATCTTCCTTTGTACTAAGCCGTTCCAACATTAATGACATTTCAAATGGAAAGGATAATTTATGAAAACCCTCTAAAATCAGAATTTTAAGTTTTTTTTCATCTTATTTGTTTGTGCTACGTTCATTATAGCTTGTACCGTTTTTTCTATCATTACCCCAATTTCAAAATTATTAAATTCCCAAAGGCGGATTATCATTTAAATGGGTCACCTACATTAAAATTTTCATTTTTTTTTACTTCAGCGCATTTGCTTTTGCTTTCTTAGTGCTGTATTGCACCCAATGGAGTATTTTCAATTTTTATCAGAGGAGGGGGGAGGTTTAGCCATTATAATTCAAATAAAAAAACAGAATTTATTGTTTCGGTACAACAATTTACCGACGGGTGACAATAATTAATAATTTATTTGTAAAAGCCTAAAAATGGTCCTTAAAAGAAATAATACATTTTGATGATTTTTTTTGCTTCTGGGAGGTGGGCCGGGAACCCCCCCCTCCGTAAATACGCCACTGATCGTACCATTGTCTTCATCGTTAGTGATGGCTTCATTTACAAGGTTATAGAATTTTTGAAACGAGGTGGGACATAATTAGTTGATATAGTTTTAACAAATAAAAAAGAGGTATGACAATTTTTAAATTATGAAAAACATTCAGGGCCGATATTTTATGTATGGCTTAAGCTATAGCTTTATTAAGCTCGAGTGTAGTACTTAAGTGTAGCTTAAATTCCTCTGGATATTTCAATGTATTTAAGTGATACCCTCAACAAAGCTGCATATGAGTGTTTTTCTCCAAATAATTCCACGGATGTTCTAAAATAATAATGTAAAGGAATCTATTTATTTTTTTGTTATAAATATTAAGATAATTTTTTTATTTATTATGTTTTTATTATATTATAGGTACTTCGTTTTGTTTAATATTTTTTAAATTTTTTATTTTAATATTTTTATATTAATTATTAAATTTATGATGAATAATGTAAGTACATATAAGTACTATAAGGTTGATAAACGAAACCGATTAAAAAATTCATTTTCGTCCCAAATAATGAAATGATCTAAACGGATTTTGTAAATCCGTAACTTTCGTGGACGACCTAATCGTTCAATAAAATTAATAATATTTTCATAATCACTTGATGATGATGAATTTGACGAATCCGATATAAATGATATTATGTTATTCATTATTAATTGTAATAAAATGTGAACAAATTTTTAGAATATCATTTTACAATAGAAATTGTTCAACAAACTGATAATTATTTGGAAAATAAAATATAAGTGATGGATAAACCATACATTAGGTTTGGTTTAACGTAAGTAAAGTTTAAAGTACCTTAAATACCACTTAAGTGTTACGTGCACATTGTAATTCAGATTAACTCATTTAAGCTTAGCTTAGGGTTAAGCTTAAGCCATATATGAAATACCGGTCCTAAGTGTACAAATAATTTTCTTTTAAATATTTGATAAAAATGATTTATATTTTCCAAGATATGTATACATAATATAGTCTCTCATTAAAATCACCTTGTATACATACATTATACATTTTTCTTTACAAAGAAATAAAAATTAATAATAAAAATGATACTGACATGTATTTAAACATTTTTAAATAATATTAGATAATGATTTTTCATCGAAAATCGTAAAATTTCCTATAAAATTCCATTAAAACTATGAGACATTTGATTATAAGGAGTTAAATATAAGCAATTTTATCAAATTTTTGAAAACTAGAAATTAATAATTAAAAAAAAATTTTAAATTATTTTTGATGTCATTTATGAACATGAAATCTTTAATTATAGTTGACGTGGAGTTTAATTTGATTTGAATTTGATTAAAAATATTAAATGTCTTTAACCTGTAATTTAAAAAATCAAAAAGTTTAAAATTTATAAAATGAAAATGAAAAATTTGACTAGAAGAACTCCACTCTCAGGAATAGTAAATATACTGATCAGTAATAAATTGTCCAATAAATAGCCTATATTCTATACAATGATACTCCTCTGATAATAATAGAATATACATTACTCTCCATAACTTCTATGAAAATTTGAAAAATAAATTCCAAAACAATTTTAAAATGAAAATTGTAACAATGATGCATATTTACAACGGTGTAACGCATTTGAGTTAGTAAAAATAATTTTAAAATATCAATATTGAAGGTATCAATCTATATGATGCCTCCACATCGTCTAGAAAATTTCATGACTGAGGAACGGGGACAGTTCTAACAATGGAGAGAACTGCAACAAACCGTACAAACGCAACACAAATGAAAAAGTTTAAAACGTCTCAAAGAAAGGCTGTCATAATGTTTCCCTTTTCCATTTAAATGGAAATAACTTTAAAACGGTTTAAACACAAACGATGGGATAAAAAGCACAAACGTGCGCAAACGAATGATAATATTTTTTTATTAAACTTCCGACTAGTGGCCTGGGAATATAGAGCTCTCAATGAAAGTAAATAATGTGAATTAATATTATATTAAATATGAATAGAGTCAAATTACTTACCTACACTATCTTCAACTATTGTTCTGAAAATATTATGTAAATAAAATGTAAAGTGCAACTAAAATAAACAATGTGTCCGTGGACCCTGAATTGGGTCCTGATACAAACTTATTCATTTAGACCAATTATTCCTTAGAAATAATTATATAGAAATATTATTTATTATATTATTATAGAAATTATTGTGATCACTTAATGTTAAAATTATTTGGATCTGTATGATATAAACCGCAACATGTGTATTAGTTTTTATATAATATAAATGATAAACTATTGATAAAAATTTTAATTAAAAAAAAAAAATAGAAAATATTTTATATTGTAGACTATAGGCATATAGAAAAAATCAATAGGTATATTATGACCCTATTTTCCTCTAGTATTTATAATATGTTATCTTATTGATAATATGTTTATATTAATCTCCTATGTGCCTACTGTACATATTAGGCATAGCCTATTTTGTAATATAAAAATAAAATCATCACATAAGCCCATGTGATTCGATCTGAATATAAAAAAAAAAATTAAATTACCGTTGCGATTGTCTGATTATGAGTGAAATGGAACATTTATTTCACTAAGACGTAATATTCTGTTTAATTTATTTAGTTACCTAGCAATTTTCCTGGTAATGTTAGGTATTATTCTGAAAGTTTCAATAAAATTGACTAGGAATTTATAGTAGATTATTCCTAAAACATTTTTTCATTGACTAGAATTATCTCGAAATGCTTTTTTGCAACTAGTTTATTTAAACACTTGATATTATTTTAAATATTATTATATAATATCTCTCATACGATTGTGCAAATACTGTTTGTCTCTATCTCTTTGTCGCGTCCTCAAGCGGCTATAAAGAGTGGACTTATTTAATTTTTACATTTTGAAGGTATTTAAAAGTGGTTTTTAAGTTATTTTTTTCATAGTCCAATTAAAGTGTAAATCAGTAATACTCCCCATTTCTATGGATTTTTAAATATATAAATAATAATTATTCAATATATTTAAAATTAAAAAATTAATTATAAGTAATTAATATGAGTAAGAGTAGTACAAAAATTGTACTACTCTAATAAAAATAAAATAAATACTTAATATAAAAAATAAAAATATTTATACTATAAACATATATATATATATAAGTAGAATCTATATATATTCTAGAAAATATCTGATAATGACTCGAACCTAACCTAACCTATGGTCGAAATATGTTATTTATAATGTTTTTTGAATATCCATTGCACATATTTTTTTTTAAATTTATATTTATTTTCATTCATAATTATTGGTTTTACTTTATGCAATAATATGAAGATTTTGAATAATTTTAGTTTATGAAACATTTATTCTTACAAAATTAATTTTTATAATTGTAATTTATAGAATTTAAGCATTGTGAGAAATTCATTGATTTTAATTAATTTATTTATACATTTCATTAATTAATTTATTTAACGAATTATTTAATCATTGATTATATTAATCATAAATTATGATTTTGATATAAATTTTAGATATAAATTCTCTGAGGTCATATTGAGATACCGTGGTATAAACGTATAAATAATAATACTATGTATTTATATAGATTTTTTTTAAAAGAAATTTAATTCACGATACTTTGTTACAAAATGTTTATTGAAAGGAGTCAATTCTATTAATGTATTAACATTGAAATAATATGAAATCTTAGGACCTAGAACATGTTGAATTATGTATGTGATTATCAAGGAAATGTACAAAGCGTTGTTAATCATTTTTAACCGATATTAAAAAAAAACATCATGTATCAATTTCAAACAAATTTCCAATAATATATTATATTACTTTATACATAATTATTTCAGAATTCTTAATACAAAATATATATTGACTTGCAACATATGTTCTGAATATAATAACTACCACAATAATTACTTAGATGACGCCGAACCAAAATGAATTTCTTTTTAACAAGGATCCCAACACCATTCATTCCAGAATTATAGCGAAATAAAAATAAATCGATTTTTCTGAAAGTTCTTTTTTCGATAGTCCGATTAAAGTGTAAATGAGTAATGTTATTATTTATTATATTCCAGCTATTATTTAATAGGTTTAAACAATTTTAATAAGAAAATGTTGACTTCTAATACAGATTTTTGTTAAAAAAATTAATTTTGAATTTCTATTTTTATAAAAAAAATAAATAAATAATTAAGATAATTGCGACGTTATGAGAAATTATTTCTATATTTTATATATTAAAGATTACTATTATAAACCAGCACTATGGCTGTAGGGGTATTTGGTGGTCCTTGAAGGTTTTTATATTTATGGATTGTAGAATTTTCTTTTATAATTATATTTTTCTATTAAACAAACCTCCCAATTCATGAAGACAAATTATATATTGTATATTTTAATATTATTTATTCTAAACATTCAAATTTAGAACTAGGAATATATAGTTATAAATATAAATTATATGTGTATTAGGTTGAGTGCAACATCTACCGGGTGCAACTCCTTTTGAGTGAGACTACTTGTAAGTACAACACTTTTTGAAAATGATACCTTGTAAGTATCACCTCATAATTAGAATTAATTTTGAGTGCAATTTATGTATCACGGATTAAATATTTTATCGGGATCCATAATAGTCGATGGCCGAACATTTTTGAAAAATAGTTCCGTTAATAAACTAATTAAAAAGTATTTCACCTACGGCCGAAATTGGTGTTCACTTTCTAGTAGATAGTGCTTCTCTACTAAAGAGTTTTTGTTCAATAGATTGATAAAGTAGGCAGGTAATTCAAAAATGTATCGAACACACGACTACATGGCAATATTCAGGGAGGGGGTTTTCCGGGTTCAACCCCCTCCCTCCGAAATTTCATCAAAGTTTTTTTTTTCAAATGGATACTATTTGTTTTTATTTATATTTTATTCTGCAGAATGTGTTTTTCTCAATTAAAAAAATTATTAAAATTTAATAAACTCCTAAAAACTCCATGGGTTCCCCTTCAACGTATATTTTTCCAGTAAAAACCAAAAGAAGTTTAAGATTTCAGTATCTTGGATAAAACGATTTCCATGGCTAAGTTATTCACAATTATTTGAAGGAGCATTTTGTAGGCTATGTGT
The DNA here is from genome assembly GCA_025469235.1 of Pemphigus obesinymphae. Classification (NCBI taxonomy): domain Eukaryota; kingdom Metazoa; phylum Arthropoda; class Insecta; order Hemiptera; family Aphididae; genus Pemphigus; species Pemphigus obesinymphae. Next base: position 214 of record JAIPRL010012696.1, on the reverse strand, counting down.
TTTGTTTGCTCGAGAAAAATAAGGTAAAGGTAATCATCAACATTTAGGTTCACTTGTTTCTAAAGAGTATACTAACTGGAAAAATGATCTGGAAGATTTTCAGCTACATGCTAGTACTTCGTATCACAAATTATGTGTTGAAAAATCTGATTGTTTTTTAAAAGTGAGTGAAGGAAGATCTAAAGAAATTATTGAACTACTCAATATTGAGCGT
>JAIPRL010012695.1:0-11691 GCA_025469235.1 Pemphigus obesinymphae | reverse complement strand
ATTTACAATATTTTGACTACATCTTATTACTATAATTATTATTTAGAATGCTAAAATCCACCGTAATATCATATTCAACATGAATCAAAATTGTGGCTAGAGTATGGACAGAGGGATTAAAAATCATTTGTTTGGCGATGTACAAATGTGGTTCTATTTTTAGAAAATTAACACAATTATTATTATTCACGATTCTATTAATATATATATATAATGTATTTTCCAATGTATACCATTGCAAAGTTGACAAAAAGACAAAGGAGGCCAATAATATTGAAAATACTTCTCAATACCGAAAACAAACAGATTGACTCTATCAATGGATATAATCTGTGGTGGATTTACGGGAGGCGGTATGTGGATCGCCCACCTTGAACTTTTTTTAAAAAATCTTTATTGGTTGCATTATTTTAATATTTATGACTATATAGTCTATAATCAATTATTCAAAATAAACAATTATGATTCCAATGTTTTGTCTAAGCCACTATCATTGAGATAGATAACAAATAAATACTATTTACCTCTATAATCTGTACCTGATTTTTGATATCCAAAGAAATGAAAAATCGTATTTTGCCGTTTTTTCATTATTTTTTAGTAGTTTTTCCTTAAGCATTAAAAAACTATTGAAAAAATCGAAAAATTACCTCTCTATAAAGTACCTACCAACTAGATGCAATTTGCTAACAAACATCATTGTAAAACCACTACGCTCAGGAATCTAAAATACTTTTTTCCAGTCAATTCGGGATTGATTCACATCAAATTCTAGTCATTATTTTATTAGATAAATTATCCACAGATAATACCATGTTACTTGTAATAATAAATGTAACTAAATTATTTTAACTGTAACATGTATCAGTTTAAAATATCCAAGTATCTTTAACCTATATTGTAGGTAACTGGTTACAAAATGTATGAGTAATATGTATGTACCCATAACCAGTTATAACTAATTGAGTAACTTGTCCAACACTGAATATTTTTTTTATCATATTTTTTTATTGAATTTTTTAATTACCTATATGTGGCACGCATAAATATATTTTTATATCATATTTGATATAAACCACTAATCATTTATTTAAACAAATAAATTATTTTGAGTTTCAAACATTATAAATAACCTTTCTATTTTAATTAATAATTTATTAATCTAATATTTAAAATATAATATCTTCGGTTAATAATCGGTTAGCAGAAATTTTGTTGAATTACTGTTAATAACATTATTCAATGAATAACAATAACAATAACAATAATTATGTATAATATTATATAGTTTTATTTTAAGAGTTTTAATAAAAACTGTGTAGGGTATTGAATATTTTTTACGGAAATAGGTACATGAAAATCAGAGTTGTGGCATCCTCTTGTATAAAAAATTACCATATTTTGATTTGTTTAAATTTCATTTCAAATTGTTTTGGATCAGTTGGACCTTTGAACTTAACATAACTAATCTCCACTATATTTTTATTTTAAAAATATATGTGAAAAATAAATTTTACATCGCAGAACTATGTATGTAATCTACATGACTGATTTGTGCAACAATTATCACATGGGTATGTAGCAACAACAATAAACATTTTATTTTATCAATACTTTATCATAAATAATTATTTTTCGCTGGCTATAATACACTATATGGGTTGTAGTAAAAATTTAATTTTGGAAAAAAAATCACACGAGTAATTGAAAATTTGATTGTATAATAGGTACCTACTAAAGTGATAGGTGTATAAGTAGTATCTATGAAGTGTAAGTAGTTAGTTGGTACATATCATTTTTATTAGTGAAATATAATTCAAAAATATAACTTATATTACCTAGCTCATAAAAGAAACCGAGTGACTAGGTAAATGATAAATGATAAATGAGTAAATAGATATCTTGAGTCGATAATCCTTGTGGTTATAATGTTATATCCATATTTTCATATAGGTACCTACCTAAATTAAAATGCATTAAATAATCTATTTTGAAAAAAACTACAGTGGTAATTTTTAATGACGATAAAATTATTTAAAATTATTGTATAATAATAACTAATAACAGTGGGTAGACACTAAGTCGAAATCTGTAAATCAGTCACCATGTTTTCGGATGTGATTTTATCATTATTTATACTACAGAATATTCAGTGGCTTATAAAGTAATAGACACTATCAGTACTATCACAGAATATTCTGTGATATCAGTACGTCGGATTATATCTGTGGTATAAACACACTATAAAGAATGATAAAATCACATCCGAAAACATAGTGACTGATTTTCACGCCGTCCTATGCTGCCCGTGTAAATTCATATAAGTGTCCATTCTGATTCTTTTATTCTGTGCTAATAATAACATTTATTATATATATATATATATATATATATATGAGTATGTATAATCAATAATAATACTAATAACAAAACTTTTACTTTCATTTCGAAAGCATGAAAAATTATTTTGATAACCAAATAAGGGTCTTATATGTAAACTAGATTTTTTCCAGTTATAATATACACACCATGCAAATAACATTATAATATAAAGCTCTAGTCAAAAATAAATATTCATATTACTGGAGGGAGGGAGCTTATAACCAAAAAATACCAATCATTGTTTTAATTTAACTGATTTAATTGTTTTAAACATTTTGAAAACGATTAACGAACAACACAAAAACTCGAAAATATGATAATTGTGCATTTATGCATTGCTGCAATATATATTATATTAATGTATTTACGTTTATAATAATAAATTATATAATTATACGTCTGTACAATGACATTGGATGGCATAATTTACCATAAAAATTGCCTATATATTACTCCTTATAAATGACATTGGTCCAGGCCCTAATTATATTGGTATGTTCATTATAGTTTTTTTTATAGAATGGACACCGGGCATTGGTTTTTAACATTTTACAAACTCATAATGCAGTAATTACCTGCAGTTACCTACTAAATATTTGTTGAAAACCATATTTACGCATTTTTCATTTTTATCCACTATTAAGTTATAAATGGGTTAATTTTAGGGTTTAAAACCTAAAAATTTAATACAAAATCAGTCATATATTACTCTAACTATATTAAAAATATCATGAAAATCTATATTTACGACTTTTTTTTTCAACAAAACAATAAAAACACAATTTCTGACAAATTGACCATTGTTATTTATATTTATTCATTATTCAGTACTTATATTATAATAAATGATATTGAGGAATTTCAATATTCCATTTTAAGGTTCTTATCTTTTTAAAATCGGTTTTTAAAATTTTAAATTTTTTAAATTATTTAAAAATATAAATTCATACTACTTTTTTGGTTATTTCCAAGACATTGGTGTACCTACTCAATATTTATCTAGCTTGCTTATTTTTTGAGGTTTTTGTTTTTGATTTCAATTTATTTTAAAACCATATGTTTTATACCTTTTTTATTTTGACAGAAGTGCAGTTATAAACATTTCTTTTTGGCGTGAAAAAAATCCCCCACCCCCATATATTCAATATATCTGCAAACATTTTTCTCAGGACTCGAGATGCAATCATCTGTGCATATTATTCACAGTTGATACAAATAAACTCATAAGATTTTCATTTGTACTCACAACTGATATAAACTTATATATTATATATTCAGTGGTATCGAAGTCTAAAAATAGTACTCAGACGATTCGTAAACAGGGCCGTCCTGAAGAAAGATTTTTAGGGGGATGAAAATATGAAAAAAATATTATAATACTTCTTTCCAAACTTAAAATACGCAAACAAAAAAAGTTAAGTTATGTTAATTTTTTTTTTGTGTGTGTTAATATAACATTATATAGAAATATACAGGTATAATTAAGTATCTATAATTCTTTTTGAAAATACTGTTTTTTATAGCTATAGGTATTTTAAAATCATTAACAAATGGAAATTACTCAATGGCAAATTAGTATCTACCTAAATATTGTTTATTGATGTGAAATCTAATATATTACTCAATTTATAATACGAGGAGTTTATTATACAGTATATAGATAATTTTTGTTTTATTTATATGTTTGGAAAATAAATAATTCCTATAATTCAATAATTATTAGAAACGACAAAAACAATTTTGACAACAAAATATGAAATCAAAATTTATCAATTATTTTAAAATTAACTTAACTGAGTTTTAATCAATGCTGGGCATTAACGAATTAATAAGTTAACAGCTAATTTAATTTTAACATTTAACTTGATTTTTTATATTTGTTTTTTGTCAACTTAACTTATTTTTGGTTATAATAATTTTTAAATAACGAGTTACTTTATTTAAAACTCAGTTAAGTTAATTTTCAAATAATTGGTACATTTTTATTTCATATTGTATCTATTGTAAAAATGGTTGAATAAAAATTAAGTTGTTTTTGTCGTTTCTAATAATTATTATATATATAAGAATTATATTAATTATTAATTAATTATTATTCATTTCCCGAAATTATAAAAAAAAACATAAACATATACAGTGGCGGATTAACCACTAGGCTCGAGAGGCTAGATCCTAGAGCGACTTGTAGGGGGTGTCAAATTTTTTATTTTTATTCTTCAAAAAAAATGAAGTGAAAAAAAAGAAAAAAATTAATGACATTTAAATGGGGTACTCATCATTTTCGGTATCTGAAAATACGAAATTTAAATCTTTGGCCTGATTTCCCGCCTAATTGCTAATTGTTTCTTGTTATAACTTGCATTATTACGTAATACGCGTAACACATAAGTAATACGGAGCCACTAAATAAGAATAAGCAAAAATCGTTTTTCTCATTAATAAGACGATACGATTAAGATATAACCGACTGAGTATCAATGAATGCATGTATTTTTTTTTTTTATATAATCTTATTGACACTCAGTAAAATAAAGTTGTCGAGTAATTTCGATTTTTCGAGTTACGGACAGGTGCGAATCCAGGGAAGGGGTCGTGTGGGTCATGACCTCCTCCAACAAACATCAAGATTAGGGTCCTTTATGTTTACTTGAAAATTGATATACGCATAAAAAGAATTTTAAATTTTTTTCACAGAAATTTTCGTTGCACCAAAAATGTTTAAAACAAATAATATTTACATGTTGTTTAAGTAGTTGCTATTTTGTTTTATACAACGCACATATAACGTGTACCGTTAAACTACATGGCCACCTGTTCGAAAAATCATAATTCCCATCTGATTTCTAAGAATATTAAATATCTATTTAATATAAATTGATTGACGATATAAATGATTTTTCCCAATTAAAAGCTTGAAAAGAACTGCATTCAATCATTCGTACTCTTTGTGCAATTTATAGATTGTAACTTGTAAGATTATATGTAATACAATATTTGAATTAAAAGTGTAAATTATTCAACCATAACACCTTTGAACCATTTATTACTCCCAGGGCGTCTATACCCGATTACCCATCACTCTTCGATGTTAGCCTATTCAAATTATGATCCTTGGATAGTATTAAAAAAAGGGGGTGGTAAACACTGAATTGGCCTCAGGGTGTCGAAATTAATCCACCATTGCATATATTTACACCTAAGTATATTATATAATAATATCCCCCTAATATAAATTGAGGAATATATTAGATTTTTCACCAATAAACAATATTTAGCCAAGTACTAATTTGGAATGAGCAATTTCCATTTGTTAGAATTTTGAAGAAAATAGAAGGTATTATAGTAATAATAAATAGTATCTATTAATCAAACATTTTTATGAACCTATTTTTATTAGTTTTAGTAATTATTATTATAAATACATTGTAGTATTTTCAATAATATTATGCTAATGTTTTTAAAAATTTTTTAAATGTTTAAGATAAAAATAATAGTATTTCCAAAAAATAATAGATACTTTAGATAGATATCAACCTAATTTAAATAGTAACTCGTTATATGAAAGTTAATATAACCAAAAATAAGTTAAGTTAGTAAAAATCAAATATAAATAGTTATGTTAAAAGTTAAAATTAACTTAACTTTTAACTTATTAACTCGTTTATGCCCAGTATTACTAAATAAGTACTTTAATAAATAGGAACCAATTCAAACACTTGTATGGAAACTAATATGGATATTTGTATTGGTTCATATAGTTTATTATTTGAAACCAATTCTGTAGTTACCGCTACAATTTAAGACGCTTCCTTAGTGTGGAGTGGTAGTCTACACAACCATTTTTTATTTTTTTTTTTTTGGTAAATTCATAGATTATATTTATATTGATATAGTAATTTTTATAAATCTTAGAAAACTACAAAAAAACTAGATATTCAACCAATAATAAAAATAAGTACGGTCATCCTATAAAAAAACACAGATAATTTTGATAATTTGGTATACAGAATATGAAATTTTGGTTATTGTGCGATTGTTGTACCTAGACAAAATAAGAGCTATTCTCCTGAGAAATGTTTTTTTTAACAAATATTAATTACACAATAATACAAAATGGATTTAACACAGAACTATTTTCAAATTACTCTAAAAGTTTTGGATTTTAATTTTTCTTAAAATTTCATAAAAATTGCCTATACATAACCCCTTAAGTATTTTCTCAGTAGTTTTGGATGCATATCCAAAGTTTTGAAAACATTGAATAGAATCATCATAATGTTGAAACGTCATTTGTTTTAAACGACAATCATTTTAATTGACATGTTCATGAATGTAAATAGTTTGAAATGGTTTAATTTTTAAAAGATGATTAAATAATCATCATACTATAGAAATAGCATTATGTTGAGTCGAAATCGCCAATAAATAACGCATGTAGGTAATAAAATACATATCTTGAATCAACAAAGTTTGAAATGGTTTTATTTTAAATAAACTTTTAAATAATCATCATGCTATAAAAATGGCATTGTCTTGAATCAATATCGTCAATAAACAACGCGTGTTATAAATTACATTTATTGAATAGATAAAGTTTGAAATGTTTTATTTAGAATAAACATTTAAATGATCGCTATTTTGGTAGACCATGGTTTTTATCACGAATATTATCATAGATTCGCCACTAAGTACCTACGTAACATAGAAAAAAAGTGAAATCTCTCCCATTTCGCTTTTTGGTTTCACTCGGACAATTGATGATAGGAATACCATACCAATGGGATATATTTTAGTTCAGTAAACTTTAAAATATACACCATGCAAATTATTAAATTTAAATAAAGTATTTCTTAAAGTACTTCTTCTTCTCTAATTATTTTATAGTTTATATTCAAGTATTTTGAACATTTAAAATTTGACGCGCATTTGTACACGGGGCACACCAAGTATGTATTTTCAAAATTTGATTTTTCAAATATAATCGATTCTAGTCATTGTTTATTCAAAGTTTTGCTGGTCTTCCGTAGTTTTTAAGGGATCTTATTTAAGCAATTTTAAACTGAACACTTATAGCAGTAAAAGCTAAATGAAATTAAAAAATATATTTTCAAGAAAAATACGTTCAAAGAAAATATTTTCATTAATTTTACGCGTTTCTATTGTATGTTGGTGGAAAGGGGGAGAGGAAGGCTGAAAAAGAAGTGGGAAGATGTGAAGGCGAGTTATATGATGAAAGAGGGAGAATTGAAAAAGATGCGGGAGATGGAGTTAAGTGGAAATGTAGGACTAGTCTTGTTAACCCCCAAATAGTTGGAAATAGTTGGGAGAGAAGGCAAAGAAGAAGAAAATACCCACTTTTTTATGTAAGATAGTAGATAATAATTGTGAACAACCAATTGTGTCAAATATCTAAATTTTAAATGAAAAATTTTGCATTTTTTTTTTTCTTAGATTATAATAGATGAAAATTTAAAAGGAAATTATATACATTGGACTTTTTATTTAAATTTATATGTTCTATAATAAAGGTTCTATAAACTTTTATGATAAAAACTATGGTATTTTAATTAAATTTAAAAAACCACAAAACTATCATATTTGGTCATTATTCCATCCTCGGAGGGGCACAGGAAATATTTGAGCCATTATGACCAAATTTAAGTAATCCAAATTAATTTATTATAGTACTGAAAAAAATTGGTTTGAGAAGATTTAAAAAAGTTGAAAGTTCAAAAATAAGGACAAGTTTATTACATATATTAATATATTCAGTTACAGTTCAGTGTCCGACCAAGACAGTCGTTTATTGTGTCGTCGATTATCAATGGTTTTTCTCGTATTTTATTTATATTCGTCGTATTAAAATGCTTTGTTTTGTGTGTAATGATGATATATTTAAAAGTGATGAAATAAAATGCGTTAAATGCAACGAGTTTCTGCAGTTTGGATGCGCAAGTTTTAGAGAACCGGCTTTTCGAAAATTGTCCAAAATAGCAAAAGAAACCTGGTCTTCTTCTATATGTAAGAGTAATAAAAACATTTTAAAATCGACTTCACCTGATGCAAATAAAGAAAAAAATAGCTCATTTTCAGATAATACTATTACAGAATTAGTTAGGTCTGTAAAGTTTATGAGTGAACAATTCGATAATTTTGATAGTAAATTGAAGGATATTATTTCATGTATTAAAGAAATACAAGTAGAAAATAAGATGATCAAGGAACAGAATTTAAAATTGACTAAAGACGTGTCTATTCTAGAAAAACGTATAAATTTCCTTGAGCAGAAGTCTCTTGAATATAATATTGAAGTCATTGGTGTTCCTGAAGAAAATAATGAAAACTGTGTAAAAACAATAAGCAATATTGCTTCAAAATTAAATATTGAACTTTCAGTTCGTCATGCTTACAGAATATTTTCGGGACAAAAATACAATCCTAGGAAGATTGTGGCTATACTCCAAGGAAAATAAACATAAACTTATAGCTGAAACAAAAAAATCATGTTAAAAGCGAAAAATCTGAAATCGGAATGGGAAAATGACAATATGTTCATAAACGAACAAATAACACAATCAAATAAATATATTTTTTTCAAAGCTAGAACTATGGCAAGAGAGGTAGGTTATAAGTTTATTTGGTTTAAGGATTCAAAGATTTTTGTAAAAAAAAATGATACTTCTAAGACGTTTATTATTGATGATGAAAAAGCACTGTTAAAAATTGTTTAACTTATTATTTATTTTAAAAATATTTTCATTTATTATTTGTATATTTTATTTTATATTATTATGGATATACTTAATTCCATTAACACATACCTTCAGTATAAAACTAAATATTTTGAGTCTATTTCTGAATACATAAGTACTTTTAATTTATTCTGCAACAATTTTCTAAATGTAATGTGTATAAATATCAGAAGTATTAATGTAAATTTTGATAATTTGTTGCTATCTTTTGAAAACGATGATAATTTTAAACAGTTGACTATAATTATATTAACAGAAACATGGCATGATATAAATAACTGTTCATATAGTATACCAGGTTTCCAAATATATTTTAGTAATATTAAAAGAAATCAAAATGATGGTATCATAATTTTTGTCAAAAATGATTTTGTTGTTGATATATATGAATATGGATTTGTTGAAGCCAATTTTATTAAAAAAACTCTTTCTGGTATTTTATGCAAAGATCCTTTTAGTATACTATGTATTTACAGGTCACCCTCATTAATCAGCAGTGAATTTTGGCACAATTAAATAATATTCTTAATACAGATAAATCGTTTAATGATCATTCACTGTTAGTGGGTGATATGTACATAAACATCATAGGTATTGATAATAATAATAATAATAATGAATACCTGTATATGTTATCGACAAATGGTTTTCATTCTCTAATTAACGTTTATACAAGACTTCCCGTAAATAAAGTGCATTCTTGTATAGACCATATGTTTTTAAAATGTAATAATAACGAAATAATTAATAATACTGAAGCAGGTGTTCTTCAATTTGATATAACTGATCATTTCCCAATTATTATATCAGTCCCTATAATAAAATACTTGAATACAATAAATGATACTTAAAAAATTATAGATTTCAACTTACTTAAATACAGAATTAAAGACGAAAAGTGGGATAATGTTTATAATAAATATAATATAAATATTGCTCTAAATATATTTTATGATAAATTGTTCGATATAATTGACATGTGTTCAACGGATAAAATAATTTCATCAAAAAATAAAAAAATTAAAGAATGGATGACTGCAGGATTATTATGTTCTACACGTCGTAAAAATGAACTGTCCTTTAAAGTTAAAAAATATCCTTTAAATAAATCTTTACTTATTTACTACAAAAAATATAGAAATAAATTTATTTCAATTGTAAGATTAGCAAAATTAAACTTTTATAAAAATAAATTTACTTCATTATCAAATAATCCTAAAGCCACATGGGACTTTATAAAAAAAATTACAGGGGGGAGAAAAATGCAAAATAAAGAATGTACAAATTATTTAAAAATTGATGAGTCGATTATTGATGTTCAAAATGAACCAATAAAGTCAGCTAATGCGTTCAATGAATTTTTCACAACCATAGGCTCAAAATTAACTCAAAAGTGTAATTATAATGAAAGTATGAAAACTACTGATTCGTATGAATACCAGTTCGATGACTCTTTTTTAAAAACTATTGATATGAACGAAATAATAAATGCAATAAATAAATTAAAATATGAGACTGCAGTAGGCTTTGATAAATTATCGGTTAAACTATTAAAAAACATTGCATCATATATAGCAGGACCACTAGCTCATATATATTATAATATTAGTTTAACAGAAGGAATTTTCCCAACTAAATTCAAGTTAGCGATTGTCAAACCTCTTTTTAAAAATAGGAATAAAGAAAATATGAGTAATTATAGACCTATATCAATGATTTGTAATTTTTCAAATCTATTAGAAAAATTAGTAAAATCAAGGCTAATAAGTTTTTTGGAAAAACATAAACTTCTTTCAATTAATCAGTTTAGATTTAGATCAGGTTTAGGTACTGTAGATGCATTATATAATGTTTCTAAATATATATATATATATATTATGCTAGATAATGGGAAGAAAACGGTAGCGATTTTCTTAGATTTTGCTAAAGCATTTGATACAGTCGATCATGAAGTGCTTTTGAAGACTTTACCTAGTTTTAGAATAACTAATCAAAGCTTTAAATGGTTCCATAGTTATTTAAATTACAGAACACAAATGGTTGTGTTAAACAAAATTCTAGGAAATGAACTTAAAATAAATTGTGGTGTTCCACAAGGAAGTGTTTTAGGACCAATTTTATTTATAATAATCATAAATAGTATTTGTGATTTAGAAATTAATGGATCAATAATAGCATAAGCAGACAATACTTGTCTATTATTTTCCGATGAATCATGGGACTCTGTATATACTAAAGCTTCCACTGGATTAAACCAAATTATGCAAAAATTAAAAACTAAAAAAATAACAATAAATTTCGATAAAACTTTCTTTTTAGCTTTCTCCATTTATAATTGTGAAGTTCCATTTGATGAAATCACTATATTAAATAATACATTAAACTATAATGACTTAAAAATTAAAAGAGTATCTAAGGTGAGATATTTAGGTCTAATTTTTGATCAAAATATGAAATGGTATCTGCATATAAACTATATCACTATGCGCCTAAGGACAGTTATGCATAAGTTACACTGTTTGAAAAAAATAATTTCTTTAAAAACTATGCGTATAGT
>JAIPRL010012694.1:0-11691 GCA_025469235.1 Pemphigus obesinymphae | reverse complement strand
AATGGATTTCCATTCAATCGATTTATTTATAGAATATAGATAACAGCACGCCCGCACCATATTCGTGAACCGCATGATCACCTCGGTAACCTTATGATTAATTATTTCATCCCCCCCCCCATAAATAATTTCTAAATACGCCGCTGCTTGTCATTAACCTCCAAAATTCTGGTTTTGTTTTCCTTCACCGTCTATCCATTTTACACCAAAAAGTAAGGTCTATTCCATTTTTCTCTACTGACCATAGATAAGTAAAAATGTTGGTTTACCTATATAAAGTCTGGTCACTCGGACACTTTAAATCGATAATATTCTTCGATTTGTTGTGAAGGTGAAACACCAAGTAGAATAAATAATATTGTAAGTAATATACGTTTTATGTCTAATTATATAAAATATATAGTGGCTAAAAAATATTTAAAGGAAAATAGTATTTTATTTATGGAAAAAAAATGAAATTTTTTTATTGGAGCAAAATTAACCAGCACAAACAATGATTTAATAATATTTTTGAATAATAATTGTAACCTACCCAAATAATAATAAAAAAATAATTGTTTCACCCAGATTTCTTGTAAAATTTGACAGAAAACACATAATGTAATAATAATTTGCATATAATATATATAATAGGTACATCATTTTATTTCATTACAATAATAATAATATATACCTATTTTATGTTATTGTTTACCTACGTGGAAGGTGAAACTTGCTTGCTTATTTGTTTTTAAAATATTATTATACTTAATATAAAATGCAGGTAATATTATTATTTACAGACAGGTATATAATATAATAATATTGTTATAGTTAGCAGTCAAATAGCTAGATTATTTGATCCGACGGGCGACAATAAAATTATTATAGCATACTCATATTAATAACTAAAATATATAATTATTATTATATAATTATATATATATATATATAATAAATAAAAATATAAAATAACTGCCACGCGGAACCGCTCTGGATTTCAAATAACAAAATTTGATATTTAAAATTAAATAACAAATTTAATGTATAAAGTATAAATACTTTCATATAAATTTGAAAATTAAATTTTAAGTATACCTACTCATAAACATAACTATAACTGAAATGTAATAGAAATACAAATAATTCAAAATTATCTACATGAGTAAAAAATGTTTATCTAAAAAAATAATTTAGATAACTTGTCAATTGTTATCTAGATAAAATAAAAAATATGTGCATACTTATCTAGATAAGTCTTAACACTTATCATAACTAATAAGGATGTCATTTTTATTTATTTATTTATTTTATATATTTTATTTATAATAAATAACATACTGACATTTAATCGAAATCGTCTTTTGAATGCAATAATTTATCTTTTCTTTAAATTTAAAACAATAATATTTTATTCTGTCCGAGAACCGAAGGGATCATTGACTAAATTTCACCAAGCTGGACAACTATTTTTTAATAGATATCATTTTTGTTGATGACTACAAAAATGTGTACCAGTCGACTGTTTTCAAGTAATTCCATCAACCTTTTATTTGTTTTTAGATTCCATGTGGAATTTTCCTTAATTAATTCTATAAGTAGCACAACAAAATATTAACATCTGTTTTCGCTATTTTCTTCTAATCCAAAAGATTCACTGATTTTATATATAAGACCACATATTAAGATATATAAATTAAGATGCTAATATAATTAAGATAATATCGATGGATGACGTCATCTGTTCTATGAAAGGAAATATATACGCGCCAAACGACTCAGTAGTTGTTTAGCACTGAAGATGAAAACTCTGTTTTCGAAATACGTATTTGTTAAATAAAAACAAATTATATCGTAGAAATTGGGTTTTTATTTATATCTATAATTTAATTTTTATTTCATCTTTCTACGATATTCTCAAGTTGAAGTGCGTAAACATGTTTTTTAACAAATATCATACTTACACAGCAATAAAAATGGTACCGACACAAGATTATTTTTGAATTACTTTTAAAATATAATTAAATATATTTTAATTGTTAGATTTTCATTTTTCTAAAAATTTCCTATATAAAACCCCTAAAAAATCAATTGTATAACGTCCTCTTAATGGTTTAATCTGTTTTTCTTTTGTGGGCCCTAAACGGCTTACTTAATATAAGCCCATATAACATTATAATATTTAATTACAGATTATATTAATTAACATCGGATATGAAAGATCATCAAGTCTAACAATGCCAGCTCAATCAATCACACCAAAGGCCGCGGAAAAAATGGTTCCGTCCATCGAACATGAAAATTGTGAATTATTCGGAGGATTAGGTGCCACACACGTAGTACAGTCGATAGTCATCGTATCACTATTGGCCGCGATCGTAATATTGTACCGCGGTTGGTTATCAAAGACCACCCGCATTCCACATAACATGCCTGCCATCGCTACTTCAAAAACATTAATTGTTTCATAATTTATTATCTTAACATATTGGTACATTGTCGATTTGTTTGAAATACTTGGAAATATTATTATCATCGCATTATTTATTTCGATATATCTGTGTACATTTAACTTGTTTATATTCTACATATAATAAATTGGTTTGTAACAAACTAATAATAAATTAAGTTTATTTTTATTTTTTTTTATTCAGACATTATCTCATGTGGTATATACATCCCTTCCGCACTCCTTATGTAAGTACATAATTAGGTGGATATTAGACTTATATTATTATTATTATTAGAATAATAATAGAACTTAGCACAGATTAAAAAAAAACTGTTATATAACCAAGGTTTCTTTTCATTTTATTGTATCGTGACTTTAATTGAATCGGTGATTGGAAGAACATTACTAGTTCGATAATAATCTCAAAATTATTAAATCTGTAAGAGCTAGTTAGTCTTATGGCTGCTTTCACACAGTTCCTAAAAACTTGTTAATAAAATAATTGGTCATAAAAATTAATTTATTTATGTTAAAAAATTTAAATAAAATCATTCGACAAATACTATTCTTCCTATAAATTGTTTTCGTTAGTAATTTCTCTCAAAAGTAATTTTAATTGAAAAATATAGTGTAAAATGGAGAGTTAAAATAAAAACATACCTATTATATAACAAAACTTTATTTGATACATAAATTTAGTTTACAACAAATAATATAAAAATAAATATTTACGGTTAAAAAGTAAATTTAATAAAAAGATAATTGAGACCCATTGAAATATTATATTTATTTTATATAATATTATATTATACAAAAATTAATTATATTTAAATTAGTAAAACCGCAAAAATAACGAAATATTATGGTGATAACAGTGTTATAACTGGACAAAAACTGTTTTTCCAATCATTAAATTTTAAATTTTCATGCAACTAGTGAAGAGAAACTGTATTAGTACTGTTCTGGCACTCAATATTTAGATAACAAAATTAAAATCACGGATTTTGGACTAGTATTGTTCTTAAACACTCTGATTGAATTAAAAACCTAGTTGGAAAATCGAAACATTGTATTTCTTCTTATTATTTCAAAACTGTTTTACAGTACAAGGTTTTACAACGATGTTTATTTTATTATTTTCTAGAAATAAATTCTTAACGAGAATATTTGTTCCAATCGTTACTTTGTGTGCCCATTTTCTATTTATTTCAGAATGGTACTTTTAAAAAAAATGTTCGACTTTTTTACTGCTACGCTAATTACATCATTAAAAAAACTGTTTTTTAAGGGTTGTAACGGGACAACAGCCAAACGCATGAAGCTAGCGCTATCTGTAGTAGTAGTATCGATGGAGAGGAACGCGCGTGACACAAACTTGTGACTGGCACGCTCCATCACAATACCGCAACTGCGGCCGCCCCGTCCGACACTCACTACAGATAGCGTTGCGCGCTATTCGAGCATGTTAAAAACGTCAATCACACACATTATGTATCATTTTTATATATATATATTATACTCACTCTAATGTAAATCATCAAGTTCACCCATAATTAAATTCAGGCAATAATAAGGATATTTGTATTTTTAATTAGTTAATCAATATAACATGTATGACAAAACTTAGTGCGTGTCCCCGACGGCGGACACGTACAAACATATATACACTCCGAAATCGTGTACAAAAGTACACGTTAGTAATTTGATTCCGTCATCAGCAGCCGAGAAGAGCAGACCTACGTCGTTCTACTTCGCTCCTGTACTTCAGTCAACATCATCATTTTACACAGCAGGCGCCTGGCCTTAAGTACGTATCGCGCGCAGCCGCAGCGGCTTCCAACGCGACCGCGTAGGATATCCACCACCCACCTAGCCGCAGAGTCTAGCTCGCGACTAACAACGCCACAGCGTAGTAAATCCACACCCCACGGAACCGCAGAGTTTAGCTCGCGGCCCCAAACGCCTCCGCCTAAAATCATACCACGTAGCAATCCACACTGTCCTCCTAGTTCAGCCTATTTCTCCACTTACCGCGTCGGCGGTCTACCCGGCGTCCCCCAACTCAGCGCTACCATGAGCAAGAAAAACAGAAGAACCGGCCCGCGCCACGGCGCCGACCCCTATCTTCCGCGACCCAAGAAAATTCCTAAAACCACCTCGCCAGCCCGAAGCCGCTCACCGCTCCAAAATCCACTAGTAGCACGTTCTCTGGAGACTTCGCCTCCGACGATGAGCTTAAAAAAATTCATACTAAATACGATTCAAACTCATCCCAATCCAGCCGACCCCCAACTAGCAACCAAACTTCGACTATTACTCAACCAGAAACCAAAACCCCCTCACCACTGCCTATTACTATTCCGTCTGCAAGCTGGCACAAAGCTGCTCCCCTCGTAATTAAAAATCCGACAATTTCAACTGAGGGAATCACAGCCAAAGCAGCAACGGACGGAAAAATCCAGCTAAAAACATCCAACCCGACCCAATTTCGCTTCATCCAAAAACTCCTTCAAGAAAACCAAATCGAATTCTTCTCCTACAACCTACCCGAGGACCGCCAACTCAAAGTAGTGATAAGAGGTATCCCCACTAGCATCACCACCGACGAGTTAAAGGAGGAACTCAAACAACAAAACTTCGTTGTTAAGGTAGTCAAACGATTCGGCACCCCAGCTAAACCAATGCTCCTTTGCCTCGTCTTCCTTTCAGGCCCCCGGGCAAAAGATATATTCGAACTTAATGATCTCTTCTACTTAAAAATATCCGTAGAAACCTTTAGAAAGACAGGGCCATCTCAGTGTCACAACTGCCAGCTATTCGGACACGGTTCACAAAACTGTGGACTCCCATCCCAATGCGTTAAATGTGCAGGTAAACACCACACCCGCGACTGCACCAAAACCCGAGATATTCCCCCAAAATGCTGCAACTGCGGTGAAGCCCACACGGCCGACTTCCGCGGCTGCTGCTTCTACACCAACCAACCCAAAAACATAATCCCGGCCAGTCCAACCATAACTCAACAAACCAAAAACAACAACATCCCTCCACCAATAACAACCTCTATGCAGTCAAGGGTGGGTCGCAAATAAACGTCACCCGGCTCATTACGCTTCTAAAGGACCTACTCACCGCCATAAACTCGTCCACAAACCCGCAGGAAATGGCGGCAGCCACGATCAACTCCTCTCTAAACCTCCTATCGTTCCAAAATGACTAACCTTCGTATTATCCACTGGAACTCCAATGGTATAGCCAACAAAATTAACGAGCTCCACTCCCTAATATCAAAAATGAACATAGACATCGTTCTCATAAGCGAAACCCGCATAAAACCCACCACAACTCTCAAAATTCCAAACTTCTTCACATATAGAACCGATCTCCAACCAATCAGAGGCTCCCCTGCCCACGGCGGTACGGCCATTCTGGTCCACCACCGCATAATACATCAACCAATTAAACTTTCGACCAAACTGCAAACAACCTCCATAAAAATAAACGTCAACAACAAAGACATCCTAATATCCTCAGTCTATACACCCCCCAAAGATACCCTAGTAGTAAATGATCTAACCACCCTCATGCCAGACTCTATCTGCTCAATCGCCGCAGGCGATTTCAATGCCAAACACCCCTTATGGAACAGTCGTACCTTAAATCCAGCAGGAAACATTCTATACAGGCAAATACTAAACAGCGACTACGTGGCACTTGGCCCTACATCCACAACTTACCATCCCTACTCACTGTTTTCAAGACCTGATGTCCTCGACATAGCCCTAGTTAGGCTCCCCCTACCGGTCCAGGTCACCAACATAAACGACCTCTCATCTGACCACAACCCCGTGCTACTAGAAATAACCAACTCCCCCATCACTTCGACCCCCCCCCCCAAACCTTAAACAGAGTCAACTGGATCAAATTCTCGGAAACTCTAACCTCCCAAACCAACAGCACAAACAATCCCATTTTCAACAACGAAACAGATATCAACTCAGTGATTCTAGACTTCTCTTCAAAAATTAACTTAAACGTCACCTCTAACACCCTTTCATCTAAACAACATAGAACAGCCCCCCTGCCGCCTTACATCCTAGACAAAATTCGCGACAAAAACCGTCTCCGCCGAACGTGGCAGTTCACCCGCGATCCCGCCATAAAACGCAAACTTAATCAAAAAATAATCTTCCTAAGGATGCTACTCGAAACCTACAAATAGGACGAATGGGATAAATTCTTATTTTCAATTTCCAACGACCCTTCGAAATGCTCCCTCTACAAAATCAATAGGAACCTACTCAACAAGAGACCAGCCAGTCACCCCCTGTTAGGTCCACACGGCGTCGTCTTCTCCGCCAATGAAAAATCACAACTCCTAGCTGACTCGCTCGAGCTACAATTCACCCCGAACCCCGGCCCCGACCTGCCTGAAATCACTCCAACCATCGATAAAATAAAATCTTCCCATTCTACACCACTGTTTCACACCACTCCCGGCACCATCCAGAAAATTCTATGCAGGTTACCAAAGAATAAAGCCCCCGGTCACGACCAAATCTCAAATACCGCTCTCGGGCTTTTACCCAAAAACATGGTCCTTACCCTCACCAAAATAATAAACGGCTGCCTCCGCTTCTGCTACTTCCCATCCACCTGGAAAAGGGCCTCAATCATACCTATCCTCAAGTCAAGGAAAAACCCAAACCTACCAGAAAGTTTCAGACCTATAGCTCTTTTATCGTCCCTGTCAAAAGTCTTAGAAAAAGTCATCCTACTCAACCTACAACAAAATTTAATAAATAAAATTAGACCAGAACAGGCAGCCTTCCGCAGCGAGCATTCCACTACCCAACAGCTGGTTAACCTTGTTGACCACATTAGCTCGAACCTGAACAATAGACTCCAAACGGCCGCAGTCTTCCTCGACGTTGAGAAAGCCTTTGACCGGGTTTGGCACGACGGTCTTCTCTTCAAAATGGTCAAATTGAACATTCCTCCCGGCCTAATCAAAATCATAGAGTCATTTCTTACAAACCGCAACTTCCGCATCAAAATCGATAGTCACCTGTCTAAAACTCGTACCATAAAATCCGGAGTCTCCCAAGGTTCCTGTCTTGCCCCGATACTCTACTTAATTATCACTAACGACATTCCGACAATCCCAACAGCAAAAATCTACCTCTTTGTGGACGACACAACCTTCTCTGTTAGCAACAATAACTCGAATATCGCAACAATCCAGCTTCAACGTCAACTAAATCTGGCATCCGAATGGTTCTCCAAGTGGAGACTGGTAGTAAACGCTTCCAAAACCGTCTCAATCCTGTTCAGCCGGAACAGACCCCCAAACCGTCAGCTCACCTTCAACAACTCACTCCTTCCCTGGTCCAACAGCTGCAAATACCTTGGCGTAACCATCGACCGCCAACTAAACTTCTCCAAACATACCGAAAACATAGTCCGTAGGGCCACCCAAACCAGAGGCGCACTATACCCAATAATAAACCGACGCAGCCCCATCCCAGCAAAAACCCGTCTCAATATCCTTAAACTCTACGTCCTACCCATCTTATACTACGGGGGGGCAGCATGGGCGCCGTTCATCTCCCCCAGCAACTGGCACAAAATTGAATCGGTCCAAACGATAGGTTTAAGAGTCGTAACTGGCCTCCCTACCTATGTCAACAACATATCCCTTTTAAACTCAACTCATTCTCTACCAATCCAAACTTCGATCAACCACCAAGCCAAAAATCTCTTCACTAAAAGTTCCCAATCTCGCTTCGAACACATAAAATCACTGGGACACTCCTCAGTCCCTGTTCCATCCCCTGCTAAGAAAATTATTCCTAGGCCACTAAACTGGGCAAACCGCTAGACCACCAAATCAAACCCCCACATACCACACACTAGTAGAGGCAAAAGCCTGGCATAGTATAAGATCCTTTAGGTCGTCACCCAAGCAAAGCAAAGCAAAGTACAAAAGTAAGAGTGTGAAGTACAACGACCACGGTTTTATCTTTAGTGTTATAACAGAGTGCATCCCAAGACACCAACACTGGATACCCAGGTAAGAAACACAACTTATACAGAGTGCGTTAAATACCACCAGTGAGTGGAACGCATTATTGCCGTATAAGTTGGTTAGGCTTCTAGTATAGCTGAGTGCACTATCTACGCCATTGTGGTGCATGTGGTGCAGTGCATTAAAACAGCATTAATCTTCTTCCCCCCTGTAGGCAGTGCGTTGTTTTCACAATCCTGTGAAACGCATTATAGTGGTACAGTAGCTTGACCCCGGTAGTGCATTCAGGTAACAATTATAACCTCAGTGCATTATTTTTCCGGGATTATCTCCCGAGCGTGTATACCTCTTACCATCAATTATACTGTGGGCCCGGAATCTGGTTTCAACAGGCGTGCACCCTGAGCAGACTAATTGATGTGTATTGCATAAGACGGACGTCGACACTTGTACAGTGCTTCGCCGATAATAGCATTTTCCCCTGTAGGACACTTATTTTAATAATACCCTGTAAGTCATACTGAAAAGTTTATAGGTAGTGGTAAATAAAATTTTTGTTCTAAATTATAAAAACGATACTACATATGATCTTAAATAGTAAATGTTTAATAAAAATTATCTAAATAAAAGCCTGTTATTATAAAATCATCACTAGTGTTTGTGTTTTCATTACCAGAGTTCAATTCACGTAGTCGAACGACTACACCAGTTATAAAAGAATTAAATAAAAACGAAACGCCCGGCAAGGGTTAGTTTCATTACAATCGAAACGTCTGGACAGGGACCGTGTTTTGTTACAATTGGATCTCGGCCAGGGTGGTTTCGTTACAGGGTAAAGGCACTTCGCTTATTGGATAAGATAATAGTGGTGGATAAATTGAATTTGATGCTGAGTGAAACAGCAGTGAACGTAATATTACAAATATCATGTATATAACTAATGAAAAATCCGACAAAAATATAATATATACTACTAAAGTCTTCTTCTCCTTCGCCTTCTCCCCCAACTATTTGGAGTCGGCCAATCTAGTGCTCCACTTCCATTTAACTCGATCATTCGCACCTTCTTCAATTATACCCACCTTCATCATATCACTCGTTATCATCCCACCCCACCTTTTTTTCGGTCTTTCTCGCTACCTCTTTCCATAAACATACATTTCCTTTACTAATCTCACTGCCTCAGTCTCCTCTCTATTTAATACATACCCAAGCCATCTCAATCTATTCACCATCATTTTGTTACTATTGAAGCTATTTCTATACTACTTCTTATATACGCATTCCTTATTTTTTCCTCCCTAGTCACTCCACTCATCCACTTTAACATTCTCATCTCTGTTACAATCATTATTTGTTCTATCTTCCTATCTACTGCCCAATTTTATGTTTCATTCATAATTACAGGTCTCGCCATTATTTTATAAAATATATTTTTCCCTTCGAAGCCCCTCATCTTTCTGTACAACAAAATTCTAAATACTTGAACCTCTCTATTTCTCCCAACTACATCTCCACTCAACTTTATTTTTGCCTTTCCTAGTACCTCTATGTTCCTTTTCATTAAAATCATACTACATATTAAAAATATCTATAATTAGTGGTGTATGAGAAAGGGGGGCAGAAATAATCAGAGTCATCAGATATAAAATAGTTATATTTTGTCCCCTCGGATAAAATAAACAATCATCATCAATTTAAACATAAATAATTAATTTGTAATATATAATAATAAATAAAACTCAAAAGTTACTTGATACAGATGTCAATCATCAAGTAGGTATACAGATTTTTGTTTGAAGTAGTTATTCCTTTTTATTAATTATTAACTTTGTAAATATGTAACCACAACATTATATGTTCAACTGGTTTCACTTTTTCTTAGACATTTTAAATAATTATTATACTTATATATTTAAACATATAAGTGAGAGTTTTTATATATTACATACTAAAAATATATATAAGCCTCAAATGTTTTCCTTTCCCCAAAGTGAAAAATAGTTCCTATACACTGTCTATAATTAAAATGTCAACTTTTAACTAATAAGTACTCACTAGAATTAATTTTCTGTTATAAGTAAAGCTCTATATCCAAAAACTCTAACTTTAATCCTGCTTCCAGAAAAAGTGTAGCTATACTGTATAAAAAAACATAAAAAATTTTTGTATGCACACTCAAAAACTCTCCGCGAATTAAGTATAGATTGGCCCACCCTATGTAAACGGAAAAGAAAATAATATTATCATAATATATAAATATACATAATATAATTATTACTAGTATTAATAAATATATATTATTATGTAATATGGGGTATCTGCTTATTTCACATAAAATAAATAAGACAAAGGACTTGATTATGTACAATGCATAAACATGAGTATATCACATTAATGGTCAAGCCAATGCCCAACAGCTGTTATATTGACATAAAATAATTGCCACACCCGAAACAATTGCCAAGTTTACAGACATATGTTTAATCAAATTATCCTTTCCAGTACGTTTTCTTTATAACTAAGTGGGGCTCACAGATAAGGTTATAAAAGCCATCGCGACACCAGCTTGGGCGTCTTCTTTTTCCATCAGCTCTCGTGAGTACACTGCTCTGCTTTTTAGCACTCGAGATTGGTTGTGGAGAGGACCAGTTTTCCTTTTTGGGTAAATTTCACGTACGTTTCGAGTTAGCCTTACAAGCTTTGTTTGTCACATACGTTGAGCCCTTCTATTCCATATTCATTCTACTCTTATTTGTGCATTTTAGATAACTATTTCATTTGTGTGTTTACATGAGCAAATTTGTTTAATTTATTTCAACTACTTCATTTACCTTAGTCGCAACCATTCAATTTCATATTTTATTTAATCAATTGATTTCAGTGCTATACTAATCTTGGTACACCATAACTCAGAGACTTGACTTGATTACGGGGGCTTAACCGTTCGTCTGTATATTAATTCTATTTTTGAGCTAAAGGAACCGAATTGCATACACCACAATTCAGAGACTTGACTTGATTACGGGGACTTAACCGTTCGTCTGTACATTGATTCTATCTTCGAGTTAAGGGAACTTATTCAGGAATGTATGTTTCTGCAACTATATATCGTAAAGTGTATTTTGTATAGGTAGTAGCAATTTATCGTACCCACAACCTCCTTTTATACCTAAGATCCTTATTGTATTCCATTATAAGTGATTCTAGTGTTCAACGTGTTATCTTCAAT
>JAIPRL010012693.1:0-11692 GCA_025469235.1 Pemphigus obesinymphae | reverse complement strand
TTATCCTTAGCATCCTTCTATAGCACCACATTTCAAACGCCTCAAGTCTTCTTTTTTCTTCCATTGCTATTGTCCAGGTTTCACACCCGTACAGGGCAATGCTCCATACATATGTCTTTAATAGGTTATTATAATAATTATTATCGTGTTATTATTTTATTTTATATCGGCGATCGTTTGTTTATAAATTAGTTATTTATATTTTATTTAAATTATATGGCGGTTGTGTCAAACAGACAATTATGTATTTATTTATATAGTTCATGAGCCAAAGGAGCTAATCACATATATTTCTATATTATTTATTAATGTGAAATAATTACCGGCCTAAGCACATCGCCATTAATTTGTTGAGCCAGCAGGGCTATTTTTTATATATTCATTTTATTGTATTTTCGTTTTGTGCTTAGTGTCAATTTATTTATTCTTTGTGTTGCTGTGATTTATTACTTTATTGATATATTTTATTTGTACCAGCAATACATGAAATCTTAATTATACCATACAACAGAATTACCATTTTTACTAGTTTTTAAGTTTCCCTCGTCCCATAGTTTTTAAGTACCTACACACCCACACATATACACACTATACACACTGTCACATTTACATAGGCCCTAGTTTTCCTCGGCGACCCCGGTTAGGAACTCTAGGGTTTTCTATTCACGCACATACACACCGTGTGGCCGACCGAGTCGGTTCAAGTAAAGGGTTAAGTGGTGCGCGCGAAGCATAGGTGTCCGGTGTGCGCGTGTTATTATTATTATACGCCGCCGGCCCGTACATACAGGGACTATACAATTTCAATAAAGTTAACTACAATGTTGTTATAAACGGTTTTTAGTTTGTTTAAAAATAAATAAAAAGAGTACCTAATAGGTAATTTTATTTCTGTTCTGTTTTTTGAAAATTATTTTTATTTTTAAGGAAAAGACGTTGATATTTCGTCAAAAAGTATGACAAAAAAAAAAACAAAACTTGTTGAATCTACCTCTACGGATTTATCCAAGTTTAATACATCAACAATAAAAAGTAAAACAACATAATGTGTAATAATATATATTGTGTTTTGAATTATTTTTTCATATTTTTACATAAATTGTATTTTGTCATTAAAATGATTATTCGTTATTAGATGACAATAGCTCCTTCAATAATAGCCATAGTGTGATTTGAATATATCTAGTGAAAATAAATCTCCAAAAACACCCAATAAAACTAGTAAATTAAAAATCTGCCTCAATAAGATTATTAGTGATTATAGCTGTTATTTAATATGTACCTATATCATTTTTATTTAGGCGAAGAACACACAAATGAAAAAATTTTATCTCCGGCCTCTATTGATCTTTTCTCAGAAAATGATACTCCAATCAAATGTGGTAGAGTATAATATAATATGTTGTTTAAGAAGCTAAATATTTCAACATTTATTTATGTTATTTAGGTACATTATTTCGTAATGAGGATGTATTTAAAAACTCTAAATATTGTAATTTATTAGATATTTCTACAACAGGCAAGTTTGATTTATTATTATTGATAGATACATTAAATATTCTTATCAACTTATGACATATTAATAATTATTGTTATTAACATTTTGGTTTTAGGTGACAAAAAGTTTAATTTGGAAGAAGGGCTCAAATCTATTTTAAAATGGAAAATTCAAATTACCAAACAATTGACCGTCATTGAAAATAACCAAAAGGAAATTATTTCCTTGATCAAAAAAATATAAATGATACAGATAAATCAACAGATATTAATTTAGAATTTTCTAAAATATTTCCTTTAAAAGATCCACTCAATTTAGAACAAATTGAAAATAGTTTGGAATTTGACCACGCGTTCAGAACTGATTTAGTAAGTCATTATATATTTTAAAATGTGTTTTGTATATTTTTATAAAATTATGCAATTTGTCTATAATAAATAATTGTTTTTAATTTGTTTCAGGCAAGGCGAATAACAAGATTTAGAGGACAGGATGAAGATTCATTTATAAAAGCGTGTTTAAATAACCTCATCAGCTATGAATTGGGTACAAAGATATTTTTAACTGGAAGAAATCCTTCAAAATCAGTTGGGAGTAAAATTGCAATGAACAAGACATTTTTATTTAAACTTATTGTTGGTAATTATAATTTTTATTTAATTTATATTTATAAATATAATAAATATATATTTATTACTTAATTTTTTAAATTATTGTATTCAAAAAGTTTACTTTATATGATTATTTTATAATATCTAGTTTTCTATGGAGTGAATAACTCATTTTAGATCTTCATCATTATGTGTTTATGCATCTTATTCTGACCTTAATATTTTTTTAAAAAGATTTCTTGACATTTCAAAGATATGATATCATAGGTATACATAGACTTAAATAAAAGTAGTATTTTTATTTTTTCAGATATTGGTCAAAGTCGCTTTACTCAATTTCAACAATGTCAAGTTGAAAAAAGTACCAGTAGCTGGCTTACTCATTGCATTGATAAGATTAAGAAATCAACAAAATTAAAAGATTTAATTCCAAGTTGTATTTTCATTGTTCAAAGTTTTTTAATTTTTCTTATTAAGTATATTATTATAAAAATTTAATTTTAAGTTATATTTTCATTGTTTAAAGTTTTTAATTTTTCTTATTAAGTATCTATATTATTATAATAATATAATTCCAAGTTGTATTTTCATTGTTTAAAGTTTTTTAATTTTTCTAATTAATATACGTTAATTATGTTGGGTAATTATATTATAAATATATTAATATATGTATAATGTATATTATATTTTGTAAAAATTTAATAAAATAATTTTGATAAAACACAAACATGAGTTATCTTTAATAATAAATAATAATCCAAATTATATTATTTGGATGCCGTAGGAAGTCCGATTTTGGAAGTCATGGGGCATCCATAATCGGAACTCGTAGGGTATTTCTACAGGGGGTTTACGGGGAATACATAATCGGAACTCGTAGGGTATTCCTACAGGGAGTCTACGGGGAATACACAATTTTAAGTCCCTAGGAGTTCCATGTTGGGAACTCCTTGGGAAGGAACATTCGGCGTTCTATGGGAACTCCCGAGGACTCCAGTGTCAGATCCTTGGGAACTCCTGGGGACCACAATTGCTACTAGGGAATTTGACTATAAGTTTTGGCCATTTTCATTCCCGATGCTATATTGTATTATTTAATTTTATTCTTCCCTAATCCTTAAATATCCCGTGACCTAATTCTCTGCACTTAAAGTAAGGGATTAGTACGGAACACAAAGTACTTTTACTCTTAAGTCACTCGGTAAGCGGTATTATTGGAACAACTTTTACATATTTTTGGTAAGAATCAATTAAATCGTATCGTCGTGTGTTTCACTAATATACAATTCAATATACATTTCATATACTATTAACCCATAAAATTCAACGCATCGTAAATGTGAGTTAAATTTCAAAAATTAAATTTTTATAATTGTGCCCTCCTAAGCGTGAGTACAAGAATTGTGAAGTAATCAAAGGTTCGTCAAATCCAGTCGCCAAAATTAAGAATTTTTGCAAAATTTACGGCAAAAAAAAATTTTTAATATACGTCGGGAAAGCAGTCAAAGAACATAATCTAGGTAGAGCTCCACTACTAATAATGAAATAGCATGTATACATGTTAAAAATATTGTACTACAATACAAAACAAGAGAGGGAAATAAAAATTTCAATTACAAAAAAATATAAAATTGAGTATACAAACAAATTTCTGAAATCGTTTTTAAAAGAATTATTTATATATATATCCCAATACATCCTACAATAAAATACTACAATTCAATACATCCTACTCGACAGAAGTGCTTTCACCATCTAACATCTACTGACAATTTTTTTCTCAATTGAAAATGAATATTTAAACATTAACAAATTTATATAGATTTTTTTTTGTAGATAATATTTTATTATTAACGAGTATTAATTTCTATTTCATAAATGTAGGTACTGTTTATTATGATTGAAGGGAAGGTTTGGGTAGAAAGAATAAAATAAAAAATGTATATATAAGGTGTAGTATAGGAGTGACTCCAATAGTAAACAAAATGCGGAAAAATAGATGGATGGATAGGAAATGTTTTAAGGAGGAAAGAAACAGAAGTACTACTAGTAAAAAAGAGAATATATATTAAAGGAAAGAGGAAGACCAAAAGAGATAGGGGGATGTATATGAGGTGGGCGAGTGTAAGAGAGAATGCTGGAGATTGAATTCTGTAGAAATTGAGAACTAGAGTGGCCAACCCCAAATAGTTGTGAGAGTGAAGAAGAAGTATTGTTTATTATAGTCGAGAAATGGTACTATTATTTAACTAATTTTAAAAATATTCTGCCTGCGGCGGAACATGGCGTTCGATTTTTAAAAGATAGTCCTTCATCCATAGTGTTTTTGTTAAATAGGTTGACAAAATAGATAGGTAGTCCGAAAATTTATCAAACTAAGTGTTCTCGGATTTTTATAAGAACTGAGAACCAAATGTGACTGGTTTCACACAACATCACTATAAATAAATTATATTTAAAAACAACTTTGAAAAATACCACAAAAATTCAACGTTTTGAAATATATTTACTGTTAAATATAAAAAGGGTATAATAAAATATAGTAGGTACCTACTCTGCATATGTGAATTTGGTTGAACTTATCCTTCTCGAGTTTTTATATATTATGTGGAAACGTTTGAAAGTCCTCATTAAATATTGTGATAAAAGTTCGCCCAAATGTATTAAAATAAATAGAATTAAAATTATGAAAAATACGAGTACAATGTGAATTTGACGATTTAAAATTTATTACTGTGAGACATAAAAAATGTGGTAAAGGTATCTACTATGTGAGTCATTTGGTAAGACTTACCGTTCTCACTTTTTTTTATAAAACTATTGTCTCCAGATGGAAATCTACGAATGTCCGAAAAAAATTACGAACTTGTATGGGGTATTATAATAGGTACTCGGTACAATAAACAATTTTCCGTGATAAAGCAAATATGTCTATATCTTGATTAAATTATTCTCTATAGTGACCACCAAATTGCGTTAGCTGTATGTCCATAAATAATGACAAGAAAAGCAAGTTATATCCAAACTGTCCAATAAAAGATATTGTTTTTATCAACAATAATAATTCTTCTTTCTATTATCATTAAATCAAAAACAAACATTTAACAAAATTAGGGGATGGAAGAAGTACAAATATTTTTAAAAAAACGTTAACTTAATGATTTGGCTCAAGTTCAAGATTTCCCACAAATCCAGGGGACTTAAATCACAATCAAAGCAACAAAAAAGAAGATTTACTCACCATAGTGGATTAATTAGATGAGTCATGTAAAGACTTTTACCTCAACATTAAATAAACAAAACATATTTTATAAATAATTGCATTTTTTTTAAAGTAGAGATCACTTTAAATTTTTTTTTTAAGTAGAATATTAAATTTTTATATTATTATTATTTTCATATTCATTATATTATTAATTTATTATTACTTGACTTTGTTTCTTGTATAATGTAATAAGGTTTCATACAATAAATAGTTCAAAAATAATAGTACAAATGGTTTTTTGTTTCTCTTGAAAAATTGATATTTTAGTCATAACTGGTATTCCAAGGGAGACCTTCCTATAATTATAATACGTAGTTCAAACAAACGGAAAAAGATGATAAATACTTAAAAATAAAAGTTAGAACGATAAGAAAATTGATTAAGATTTCGTCTACGTAGCGCATATAGGTATCGGATAAATATCAAACACTCTTTATTTTTTGCAGATGCCAAGATAATGAAAAAAAAATTTAATCGGTGGAGTGCGTTTGAAACCGATATAACTGCATTGAAAGTTTGTTTAATTTATCGACTCCCTATACCATTAAGCTATCTAGTCGAAATGATGAAGTGGTCGCAATTTCTCATATTTAATCTATACAGATAACGGTTAATACCATATTTCGAAGCAAATATACCTACCCAATATACATATTCGGAACGAACGTCCCGGTCGTACAGGGACTATTCGTGGCAAAGAAATGTTGAGTCAGGTATTAATTAAAACATTTAGGTAAACCGAATCCGGCCTATGTGGTATAAAAAACATTGGCAAAGGTCACAAAAGACGATTTTGGGAGGTCAGGATGATAAGACGACAGGGTCGAAACGCTCAAGCTATAAGAAACAGACAGCGGAACAGTTTTCTTCCATGCGATCTATAGGTATTTAAAAAAAAAAAGTTTTAGAAATTTAATATGTGATTATATTCTTCTATCCAAATATCACAATTTCAATTCTGTATAGCACAATTTAGTAGATATATTTTAGACAAACAACAAATTTGGGTGTGAAATAATAAAATTAATTAATAGGTACTTGTTTTGAATTTTTTCCAAAAACTTTATCGAAATGGAATTTTTTAGTTTGACGATCAGCTAAGACTGTTTTTTTCTGTTACTATTATTTCTTTGTGGTTAGATGATACATCCACAACACAACAGGCAAACCTTTAATTTTATCTGTATCACTCATAGGTCTTTAAAATAAATAAAGTAAAATAATTTATCAAGTAATTTATATACGGTTTTTTTTTCTATTGAGTAATTTATAATCATTAAACCAGAGTCTAGTTATTATTTAATGGATAATTAGGTACATAAAAAGAACTCTTAATTAAAACTGGAGCATCTGAGTTGGGTCACAGACACTAGGGGGTAATTACAAGTAGTATACTAGTTGAATCCCAAATTTTATTGTGGAATACACTAGTTGGATCCAGGTTTTTCGTTAGCACAATTATGAATAATATGGTATAGGAACCTTGAAGGAACCTATTTGTGGACTAGTACTTGTAGGACAGGGCTCACTATTAATTATTGAAAAAATTAAAAAATTAAATATGTAGGTAATTTTATTGAATATAAAATACTATATTACATATAATATTAGGTATATTATTATTACAAATTTAGTACAGTGTAGTACTTACTGAAAAACATTTTTAAACTTAAAAACAATCAGGACCAAACTACCTATAGTATATTCTACAAAAAAAAAATAAAAAATAAAAAAATAAATCCAAGATCAAACTAGTGAAGGAATTTCAATTCCAGGGCCCGATTCGGATGCAGCCATAAAAACTACATAATACAATTAAAACAAAATTGATAGATACCTCGGTGAAAAAAACGTAAATGTGTTTATAAACAATACTATATCTAGATAAATAGATTATATATCTAAACTATATAACAAACTATGAAAACTCATAGACAAAATATATTTTTTTGGTTTCGGCCTTTAAGACCATACTGAAAAATAAATATCTTGCCATCTATCTCCATTCTCTACTGTTTCCCTACATAAGATGTTTAGCTCCACTAACTGTATTTTTCTTCACAGTTCTTCTATCTTAACTATGGTCTCCCTAATGGTATTTTTTTGTGGGGTCTTTCTTAAATTGGCTTTTTTTTTTTATCAAAGACCCTAGATTCTACCAGACATGCCCTGCCCACATCAATCTTGTTTTGCCATTTTTTTATTAGGTATATCAGACTATTGAAACTGGCTTTGTATCATTATGCAATATTTAATCCAATCTTTTCCATTTCACCAAATTGGGCTGCAAGACATGGGTCATATATTTTTCAGAAAACTTTTCCCTCAAATAGGTACTGCCACCAATCTAAGTCCTCAGTTTTTTAAGTGTCCCAGAATCATACATAAATTAAGATAATAATTGGTTGTTTTAAAAAGTTCTTGAACTCAAAATTGTTCTTAATTTGTAATAGCACATATTAACTTATAATATTCTTGCACACACTTCTGCTTTCAGATCATTATCCCAAATTATTACAAAACCCAAGTATTTAAGCCTATGCCTTTCCATTTAAATTCTCCATGTACCTTTATTTACTAACTTGATCTAACTATACCTATTATATTAAATTGAGATTTTAATAGGATTTACTATTTTTGGGGAATCTACCTATATTCATGAAGTATTAATCGAGGTATTAATTGGGTGGTATAAGGCTTGTATAGGCTGGTATAGGCTTGTTATAAGTCCCAACTTTTTAAAATCAACAAACATCAGGCATACATTATACATAATTCTTATTAAATTCCCACAATTTTGGAGGATCTGTCAAACATTAATTATAATTTTAAGTTTAACTGTATGTACTGTGTTATGCCGTTAAATTGAGAGTTCATTTTGCATTTTATAGCCAACTGGTGTTCCTCGAAAACTAGATGAATCAGTATGTGTATCGAAGGAATACACGGATTGACTTAAAATTAATCTCCTTTGAATTGATCAAGTTTGAAACTCTTAATTTTAAACAGTTTTAACCTAAACAACACAATTAATGTACCTATTTTGCTAGGTACCTATACCAATTGTAGACGAAACAGATATAATAGGTACCTATGCGGATTAATGTTCCCCTAAGTAAATAGAACACAAATTTGAAGAAAATTTAAATAAGAAATAAGTACTAGAGAATAGAAATGTAAAAAGAGCTTTTAAAGTAGAACTAGTCACAAGACAATTAGAAATGTTAGATTCAAAAGTGAAAATTAATGATTATATTAATTATTAATATTATAATATATTCTACATTCTTATATTTTGTATTAATATTCAAGTAGGTCATTCACTCGGAGATAAACAAAAAAATTAAAACAAGTACAAAGAAACACCATTGTTTATATTAATTAGGTACCTATATAGGTAGGTACCTAAACCTAATATAATCAATGGAAATAGGTACATAACATTCAGAACATTATTTTTAATTCCAGTACAATACGTGGAAGAAGTCTAGTTTACTACTCCAAACTCGAAATAAAATTTTTTTTTTAATCGATAGTATTTGGAATGCTGATTCCAAATATTTAAAAATAAAATTGCAGGAACAAATGGTTAAAAAGTTATAGTGATTTTAAATAATTTTAGTACTATCAAAAAAGACATATTTTACGGAAAACATTTTTCAAAGGAACTTAAAATTGAGGCAAGTATTTTATGAAAAAAGCTGGGAGTACTGACTTGAACTCCTCGATAGGCTTGTTTTGGTCGACTCAATGTCGTAAATTGAATCGAAAATATCTCACAATTTATTGTTAAATATCAAGTCGGGTAGGTAATAGGGATAAGTAAACACTGTCTCTCTCTTCAGGTAGACCTAACGGGCGAATACTCACTAAGCGAGAATGACCGTACGCTCCCTACGTCTGCCGGCTTCCTATACGGACCTCTCGACTTCAGGGCTCAAAATGTTTGCAGGTTTGTAATCAGCATTAAAAGTACTATAGGATATAAAGTATATAAAGTATATAAAGTATATAAAGTACTACTGTAGTTGTTCAACACTGAAGATGAGAACATTGTTTTCGAAATACATATTTGTTAAATAAAAACAAAATATTTTGTACAAACTGGGTATTTATTTTATGTTATATGTGTATACAGTATACTGTATTCTGACTACCATTATTTTTTTTATCAAAAATTAAAAAAATGCCAAATTTTGAAATTTTCTTGTAAAAGTAAAAAGTTATTACGAATTAAATTACTCAAAATTGAAAATTGTTATTAGTAGTATAAAAATGGGTAAAAATTTTCAACAGTTTTTGTATATAATTATTATTATTATTCTATTTAATGTATGTATACATACGTTTTTGGTGAAAATTTCAAGATTATAGATCCATTATTTCCTCAAAATTCGAACACATTTCATAGGTAACTACCAAAATATCAAAAAATTGAAATGGCTATTAAAAAATATTGTACCTACCGTTTTAAAATTTTTATATGCAGTTAGAATGATATACTTATAACACTGTATTAAATTTTCAAGTCTTAAAAACTAAAATTAAGCCTATTATGAATTAAATGTCTCAAATGTGCATATTACTTTAAATATATAGCCTAAAAATAGATATTTGTATTAATATTTTATGTATTTACGTTTGTGGTAAAAACGTCATGCCTCTAGCATCAATATTTTCGGAGTTATAAAGAATTTTACCACAATCGTGTTTTCCGAGTTCTATTCAAATTGTTTGATAGTTTTTCCTACGCGTTTATCGAAAAAATTAAAATATCAAATATGACATCTCTAAAGTACCAACTATTTGCTACCGGAAACCCGATAGGTTTGTGAAGATCGGAGTACTCCTTCTGGTTGAAATTTTGTACACAGAAATAAAATAAAAAACACATCATCGTAAAACTCCAATTATACATTCCTCGCTTCACTCAGAATCTAAAATTGTAGGTATATGTGTATGCTTATTGGCCATGGAATATTTGGTATATAAATGATACATATGATAAAAATTAATAAAAGCAATATACGTAATTAAAAAATTGTTTTTTTAAAAAGTTAAAAAATATGTATGAAAAAAAACCGTCTATAAATTGTATTATATTTGTTGACTACTATAGAGTGCGATCTTAGAGTTATAGTAACGTAACAAAATAAATAATATATCTGCCTGAAATGGAATATTTATTCGAATAATGGGTATATACTGAAATAATATATAATATAATATAATATGGTGACATTAAAAAATTTTCAAATTTTTAACGGTAATATTTATGTAGGTATATCACACCGAGCTCTACCCAGAAATATACTTATAAGTACTCGTATAATAATGTAAATATGCCACTGGTTACATATTATAAATTATAATACAGCCGAGTCGCAATAAATTGAAGTTGAAGCAGGGGGATAAAAAAAATCGCCTCCAAATATGTACCTAATATTCGAGATATCTAACACGAATTTATCAAAACTAAGTCAAAACTTTGAGTTATAGAATGAAATAAAATTTTAAGTCTTATTAAATACATGTAAACTATGTTTCAACTTTCATCCATATATTTATGATTTTAATTTAAACTAAATTACTTGTGATTATTAGTAATTTGTAAATAATAATAACTAAAGTATCTATATCACAATAAATCTACGGTTTTAAAAATTTCAAAAACTGTAGAGATATAATAATAAATATTAAACATTTTCATGTATATGTACAATCTCTATTTGTTGCAGTTAGGTACTCTACGTATATGGTACATAACATATTATATGTCTTTAGACATTCATCAATATTTTAAAGACTGAAAATATTTCAGAAATTCTATAGATTTATTTATTTATATAACTTATTATAAATGTTACTAAAACTGAAGACCATAGTAGTCTTGGTCTTGGTCTTGGTCTTGTTAACTCAGTCTTGATCTTAGTCTTGTTAAATAAATCTTGGTCTCGGTCTTGGTCTTGTAAATTATTGTAGTCTTGCTTTTTTTTTTTAACCAAAATTATAAATAAGAATAAATAATTGATTTATATGTACACAAGGGTGGATACAGGAGAGTCAATGGGGGTTATTGCTCCCGCTCCGTTCACAAAAAAAAAAAAATGGAGTAAACCCTAACACAGCAGTACTCACTACGCGGTCCTTTAACAAATTTGTGCGGCCCGCACTAAAACTAAATTGCACATTCTAAAAATTCTAATAAAACTGACATAGAAACTCTTAAACCATAATTTTTCGATCTATTGGTCTTTTTAAAAAACTAAACGAACAGTCGTTTCAATAACATCGAACACTTTCGTAATGCATATTTAT
>JAIPRL010012692.1:0-11692 GCA_025469235.1 Pemphigus obesinymphae | reverse complement strand
TGCAAGTCCATACCAAAATAATAAACATGAACAGTATTATACTCTATGATGTACAAAGCATTATTCAATATTTAAATATTATTCGTGTTAACGATCACTTATAGTGGTTACTTATTTTTATATGTAAGGATTTTAATATTTAATAAAAAAGGAGATAATTATGTTAAAGATGGTTTTTTTAATGATATTTTTTTAAGGTAATAAAAAAACAAATTGGGTGATTATTAGGGGTCAGCAAGAGGGGGCGGGGAGGAGGTACTGTCTCACTAAGAAAAAAAAATTTGGGTTGGCAATTATTTGGATAGTTCAATCAACAAATTTGTGAAAAGTCATTATTTTTCTTATTACTCTACCGCAAATATTTCATAGGAATGACAGTGATTGAGGAGGGAGCGCAAATTGTGTTCATTGCCAGGAGCGCTATTGGGTCTTGCTACGGCCCTGTATATAGGTAACCTAGATAAGTGATATCCTGATAACATTTGAAAATGTGTAGATAATAACTTAGTGATGCACAAAGCAAGTACAAGACCAAGACTGTCTTGGTCTTGTCTACTCAGTTTGGTCTTGGTCTTGCAAAATTCTTGCAGCCTTGATTTTTTTTTTTACCAAAGTTATAAATAAGAATAAATAATTTATTTATACGTACACAAGGGGGGATACAGGGAGTAATGGGGATAATACCCCCCCTCCATTCACAAAAAATAATTAGGTAGGTATCTGTGTAGTTGACTGTTTTCGATAACACCGAACTTTCAAGAAATAGTAGAATATCTGTTTACCCATATGTTCGATAAACTATAATCATTTCCGAAAATATTACAATAATAGGATATTGATGATTGCATTACGAGAAATCTGTAGATTTGGTGTAGAATTATATAATAATGTATACCAAGAAAAAAAATGTAATAAATAATGTATTTAATTCATTAATTTTTATTTTATTTAAAAGCAAGACTTGCAAGAGTCTTGCAGCAAGTCTTGGTCTTGGTCTTGGTCTCGCATTATAAGTCTTGGTCTCAGTCTTAGTCTTGCATACATTTTTATTTCAGTCTTACTATGAAATAGCAAAAATCTTGGTCTTGGTCTTACTAGCTCTAGTACAGTCTTGGTCTTGCATTTTTGCAAGACCAAGACCAAGACTGCAAGACCAAGACCGAATTTTTCCCATCTCTATAACATAACTGCACCAAACGACAAACGTTGTTACGACACACGACCACAAAATAGTCAGATATAAATCATAGAACACTAAAGTAGAAATGTCACTTAAGGTGATAACGGTTTTTTTTTTTTTTGATAAAATTGAAATATATTTTAATTTATGTATGAAAAATGGCAAAAAAAAAAAATATATATACTCGTATAGTAAAATTAAAAAATTTCAATAAAATTAATAATGGTTATATGCGCACAGGTGATGTACGATCAATAATTTTTTGGCGGTTATTTCGATAATTCAGCAAACTACTAAAAAACCGTACGCAATATTATGATGTTCATAATAGTACAGCTATTTATAACATGTTATCATGTTTTACCGAAATGTGTCTCTGGACGTATGGCCATTTTGAAAATAAAATATAAAGAAAATACGGTTCGCAGCTGGTAGCTATATAGCCATAGTCCATTTCCTCTTATATCGTATATGAGTATAACTCATATAAGTCGACGGTGTTTTGTTTTTGTTTTTTTTTTTTTTTTTTATGAAAGAAAACACACATAACAACTGCTGTCGCGCATCATCATTATTTTCGATGTCGTCTCGTACGAATTTGAACTCGAAATCGAACGGTATAAAAACGTTTAAGAGCGAAAATCGAAAGTCGAGTATATAATACACACACACATATATATATATATAGGTATTATATACACACACTTTGGTTCACGAGGGACGCATTATTACATTTGGCGTGTCCTATTCTACGAAAAAATAATAATAAAAAAAAAAAAAAAAAAAAAGAAGAAAAATCTATATACCCTCGACGAGCGAAAAGCGGTAAAAAAATCGGGTCGAGAGAAAGAAGAGCGTATATAATAAAGGGTTTGAAAAAAAAAAAATCGGTATCGTCAAAGCTCGGGATCGTGGCGCCACGTGTTATTCGATTGGCGATTTTATCACAAATTCGCGTATATAACATACTCGTACAATATTTATATAAAATACAGGATGTACTGTGCACACAAGATGTGGATCACGAAAACGGACATATAGGTATATACTTACGACTATGTTTTAAGGAAATAAGTTTTCTTTACATTGACTTTTGGGCACACCCAACGTACCGCAAATTTTTATAGAAATCCATCCATGTAGTATCTTTATTTACCAACCTACACGGTCAAAACAATAATAATGAAAAAAAAAAAATTATAGATAAGTACATTTTTGAACTACTTATAGGTTAGGTTAAAGTAATCGATTTTTTTTCTATTTTGATAAAAAATTTTTCAATAAAAAACCGGAACCGAACCGAAACTATAATAAATGATAAAGGTTCTTCATCCTTATCGGTTCCAAAATTTTATTTTTATATGGAAAACGATTTATATAAGTACCTACCTACCTATATAATAGCTACTGAACTTGCGATTCTATTGTAATTTGCGATTCGATCTATGTTATTATAACAATTCAAATGTATGCATAATATATTTATGTTTTAATGTAGCCCACGACTGTCATTGCTCATTAATATAATATTGAACTTTGAGATAAACGCATACCTATACCGCGGTTTGGTAGCGGGCCAATGTTTTCAGTACCTAATGTTTTATTTTTGAAATGCGAAAGCTTTTAAGACGATCTTATACCTGCATATTTGTTGTCTCTGTCTGAATTATACGCGGAATATAGGTATATAGCAAAATCGAGTATTTTATTTAAAATATCGTGGGTTATTTGTGGATTTGTGAATATTTGCGAATGACGTAATACAAAAAATAACGAAAAATATATTGTGTCTTGTTGTAACAATATTTTGATAAATTAATTTTCAAGAAAAATATTTAAAACTGCAGCGGATTGTCACATTTGTACACCAATAAAAAAACTTTAAATTGAATTTATTAAAAAAATAATTCTAACAAAACACGGATAATATCATACTATTTTCATTATCTGATATAATAAATATGACATGATCAAAACTCAACCCAATAATCCATAATATTTGAAATATGAAACTCGATTTTTGATATGTTGTACCTATGTGTGTTAGATGGAGGTAATATAGATGCGGATATATATAGCGTCGTTTTAAGGACAATATATTTTCTTGTCGATATACTATATATTTTCTTTATAAAATTTACCACAATAATATCATTTATAATATACCTACTATAGGTACTTATGCGGTGTACACTATCGTAATTTTATTATTAATAATTTTTTCTTTATTTTTGTACTTTTTACATTATGGTCAAAATGTTAATGCATATTACTTATTATTAATACTATTATTGCTTCATTTCACAAAAAATGAAACAATTTCTCGGTGTCGAAAAGTCTGCATTGTTAGTACTGATGATACTACTAAGCAATTAAGAACCCATAAAGTACCTATATTAATATTATATTTTCAAACATGGAATTAACGTAATTTACGAAATACAACATTTTTTTTTCAATAAAATATTCTTATAAAATCATAAAAAATAACAGCAATTAAAAAAAATGGTATAGAAATTGAACTATTATAGATTCTGAGCGATTAGTTTTACGATGATGTGTTTTATTTTTTTGTCTGTACCCAAAAAATCTATAAGAATAAGTGCAACTCATTACATTACAATAGTTATCATTACATATAACACCATTTTTTGGTAGAAAATTGCATCTAGTTGGTACTTTAAAGAGGTCATTTTTCGAGTTTTAATTTTTTCGATAAACGCGGAAGAAAAAACTATCGAAAAATTAGCATAAAAACAGGAAAACACGATTGTGATAAAATTCTTTATTACTCCGAAAATATTGATGCTAGAGCCATGACATTTTCACCATAAACGTATCTAAGTAAAATATTAATACGAAAATGTTTCGAAAATTTTTACCTATTTTTAGGCTATTTAGCAATATGCAAATTTGAGAAATTTAATTAGTTTAATTTAGTGTTTAAGACCTGAAAATTTAATACAGAATTATAAATATACCACTTTAGCTACATACAAAAAAATTAAAATATCGGTCGATACAATAATTTGAAATAGTTATTTTATTTTTTTCGACATGTATGAAATATGTTCGAATTTCGGGGAAATAATGGATCTATAAACATGAAATTTTTACCAAAAACCTATGTACGTACATTATAAAGACAAACAATGTTTGGAAAATTTTACTAATTTTTAGGTTACTAATAGCAATTTTCAATTTTGAGTCATTTAATTCATATTAGGTACCTATATACATTTTCTACTTCACAGGAGAATTTGATTTTTCGCATTTTTTTATTTTGAAAAATATGTATAATTTTGGTTAAAAAAATAATGGTATAGTCAGAATTTGGCGATTGAACTTGGTTTTAAAATTATATCAAATTGAAATTTAGTGTTTTCCTGCAGTTTTCCTTTAGTGGGTTCATTTTTCTAAATTTCTTAACATTTGTACGTAGTCTAATGGTACCTAGTTAACGATGTTTTCATGTGCGGATCCTTGGTTCGAATTCTTTTAATTCCCAATAATTTTTTTAACTTTTTTTGTTCGGTATATTATTTAATATTACCATATTATTATATAATATTGGTATAATATCTATATAGTAATTGTCAAATATATCCACCGATGCTTCGCTCAGAATCGTTTTTTTTTTTTAGAAAGAAATAATAATTTATCATTGCTTTCAAATTCAATATATCCGTCATTATCCTACCTAAAGTGCAAAGTGCTTCCCTGTTTTTTTTTAAAAATTATTTTCATAATGCATAAAAACCCTTTTTTATTTATTCAATTTATTTTTTCTTGAAATTGTTTAAATATTGCCTATACAAAATATTTTAAAAATGGAATGTGTTGACATCTGACATAGTTTTTTGAAATATTTTAATTCAATCAATTTTTTTTATAAGAGTATTACATTTTTCGAATTCATTATTTTTTTAATTTTAAGTGTATTTTATTATTTTAAATTTGAAAGAAAAGATAAGACGTTGTATTGGAAAAACGATTCCGAGTAAAGTTCGGTACAATATTATTTTCTTTTACGGGAGTTGATGACGAAAAATTATATCTATAAAGTATCGACTAGAATACATTTTCTGTACACCCAAAAACTCCTATTCGACTTCTCCTACCAGAAAAAATTAATGGGTCCAGGTACCACCTACATGTGAAAAAAATCATAGAAATATATATAAATATATAAAAAAATGAAATTTTTTCTTACTTTTCTGTAAAGTAATCAAAAAGTTTTAAAATGTTCATCACGTTGATATTGTACTGCGTATATAGTTAATATTCGGTGTTAATTTCAAGTAGTCTCCGGCTTGATTATCTTCC
The DNA here is from genome assembly GCA_025469235.1 of Pemphigus obesinymphae. Lineage (NCBI taxonomy): Eukaryota > Metazoa > Arthropoda > Insecta > Hemiptera > Aphididae > Pemphigus > Pemphigus obesinymphae. The sequence goes on along the minus strand of JAIPRL010012692.1, from coordinate 6,186 downwards.
GACTTATTGCGATTTTCGTTCATTTCAGTACAGTTTTCCTGGACGCACGGAGAAAACAACTGAGAAAATGGAAAAATATCCCGTTTGATGTGCCTATCTGCAATAACTAGAACGAATTTTCTATCAGAAAGCGCTTTACCCGAAAGTTCCTATATTATACTCCATTTCTTCTAATGGAAAACGCAACGCGTGTACAAAGGTATATATAATAGACGTCGGTGTAAGACCATAATACTCGCCCAGAATTTAAAACTACGAAAATACTGTATACAGCTCTTCCCCTCGAGAGTAGTGATTGGCAAATTCGGTCTTGGTCTTGCAGCCTTGGTCTTGGTCTTGCAAAAATGCAAGACCAAGACCAAGACCAAGACCGTATTAGAGCTAGCAAGACCAAGACCAATATTTTACTATTTCATAGCAAGACTGAAATATAAATTTATGCAAGACCAAGACCGAGACCAAGACTTATAATGCAAGACCAAGACCAAGACTTGACTGTAAGACTATTGCAAGTCATGCTTTTAAATAAAATAAAAATTAATGAATTAAACACGTTATTTATTACATTTTTTTTCTTGGTATACATTATTTATAATTCCACACCAAATCTACAGATTTCTCGTAATGCAATCATCAATATCCTATTGTATTATTTTCGGAAATGATTATCGTTTATCGAATATATGGGTAAACAGATATTCTACTATTTCTTGAAAGTTCGGTGTTATCGAAAACAGTCAACTACACAGGTATCTACCTAATTATTTTTTGTCAACGGAGGGGGGAATTACCCCCATTACTCCCTGTATCCCCCCCTTGTGTACGTATAAATGAATTATTTATTCTTATTTATAACTTTGGTAAAAAAAAAAAAAAATCAAGGTTGCGAGAATTTTGCAAGACCAAGATTTAGATTCATTCAACAAGACCAAGATCAAGACTGACTTCTACTGAGTCAACAAGACCAAGACCAAGACCAAGATTGAGTCAACACGACCAAGACCAAGACTGCCATGGTCTTGGTCTTGGTCTTGCTTTGTGCATCACTACTGATTGATAATAGCGATTTGACAGAGTGTAAATAAGAATCGTTAGATTTCGGTACTGTCCACTGCGGTAATGAAATCACGATAGTCATTACCTATACGATTTAACAGGCGCAATTACAATATTTACCGTCCGGTCAATCTCTTTGTACCGAACTAAACATAACGTCCAACGCAATGTTGACCCGGGACTTTGACGTACGACCGATTGTATTGTTACTATATGTGCCCTTATGACTACACTCCTAAACCTGCCACCAAATAATGTCCAGACTGTATCGATAATATTTTTAAAAAGAAATATACTTTTTGTAGAGAGCGAAAAATGATTATTTTGTATTTCTACAAGATTACGTACAATTAATAATCACGACTTTGTCGTTTTTGAATTTTAACATTAGAGTGAATCGAAATATTAAGAAATTTATGGACAAGATCATCTATGCCGTGTAGCTTCATCTTTTTTTCCGAAATTTTCACTTTAAAGATATAGGTATTTGTTTAAATTTATGGGCGTTAAAAATAGTTAGGTACGTCTACTTTTAGGGCGTAGATAGCACTGATCTCGTCTATACAACTTGTAATAGGTCAATTCTCTACAATATTAAAAACGATAAATTTGTGTTAAAAATGCTGAACGTAAACTTCGTATACTGTCAGTCGGTTAGACGGAGACACGGCAATAATGCGGGTATCGCGTCCTCTTTAGATTTGGTTCGTCGTATTACGTTAAGAATGTAGCCACTGGTTTTTACAAAATATTTTTCGGTTTACCGAATTCAAAGTATAATATTCATATTTATTATTATAATATTATAATCTATAGTGATAACAATACTATTGTTAGAAAATATATTTGGTTTTTTTTCATTCAAGATTGTACATTTTATACTATGTTTGGTGAATAAATTACCTACTTATACTATATAGATATTGAATTGATGCTTTTTGGCTTAAATATACTTAAAAATATTATAATAAGATAGTAAGCTGTTAATAGAATCTCTTATATACGCGTTAGAAATCTTGAAATTCGGTAGTAACAATTTTCTTTTTATACGACCGTATTTTATAGTTTCAAAACATATTGTTTCAGTACGGAAGCATGATGAGCTATGCAAACGATATTTTCTTTGTATGGATCTATACAATATTGTAATTTATTCAGAAGATAAACACTCATTAGTGATTAACAATTTAAACCGAATATGTGTTCCATTACTATAATAATATATTAACATTACAATATCTCGTAAATGTTTCGCCAAGTTCTAGTTAAATATTGTTTTAAAACTTTACTATACTACACTATATTTTATTCCGAAGATGGTTATCGTAAATATATGAAATTTACATCGATCAATGACGAGTCCCAGTGTGCCTACTTTATTAACGCGATACGATTTTCGATTATTTACAGAATCCATGGACCATGTCGAAATACGATACATGTTATTTTCTAGGATATGTCGTTCGTTAATATCGGTTCCAGAGAAATGGAAATAGAGACGTAATAATCTCCTTTGATACCTATCTCGGAAGTGCCACTGACGAGTTGCATATTATATGATTGTATTGGAATCGATACGAATTCGTACAAATTACTGATGGTCGACATTTAGGTCGTTCGCGGATCAATCGTCCGTCTCCGCCTCCGATGTATATAATACATGTACCTACCTTATTTTGACTTTTTTTGACTAAACATTTCATATATTGTGTATACGATTGTTTCGTAAAACACACTTATCGTGTCTCGTTGATTCTTGTACGATTTTAAAAGTAATTTTTTTGCTCTGACCATATTATCGCAAGTACGTCCAACAAACAAACCGATAAACTTAATGGATACAATATACCTGCATAGCCATATTATCCGCTACAGTTATTTGTCCGTGGCGTCGTTCGCACAAAGTTGAAATTACCGTGTGAACAGAGATTTTTAAAAACGATTCTGTGCCTCGACGAGGACCTTTTCGATATTCGAATAAGGCCAGGGTTTGGCTATATAACGAGTTTTAATGTCTAAATTTGAGTTCCAGTAATATTTTAAGTACCTAACGTTCAATTTAAGAGCACGTAATACGTGTAATTCTGACATGTAAAAACAATATTTGGCAACACGTACACATCATACAATACAATTATCTACGAAACGTAGTTTTAGTATACCGCGAAAAATATCACTAAAAACGATCTGCTAAGGATCTCTTCGGCGAGTATTTTTTTTTTTTTTTTAACAATTCTAAATTATTATATGAAAATAAGAAGAAAATTTCCTTTTTTTAAACATAATAATCAAAGAAGAACAGTTATAATTATGGTGTTCTTTGTTCAAAAGAATTAAGTACACACATTTGGTGCGTATGTTAATTATTGAAAAAAGCTGTAGATGTAGGTAAAGCGAAGGACAGTTTTTATATGTTTTTTCAAACAAATATTATGATTACGCAATAGTGAAAAATGGAAAAGACATAGGTATTGGTTTACTGACAAAATACTTTTAAAACGAATTTAAATATTTTTACATCGTTAAAATTAGATTTTCATAAAATCCTTAATCTTGCGCCACACAAAACGCCTTAAAAAACCCAGTCCATGACGTTTTTTTATCTAGTTTATTTTAAGACGTAGGTACATAATATACTACTATAATATAATTAACGAATTTATTTTTACAACAATGTACCGTAAACCTAATGAGTTATTTTTTATAAAGTCAATAGAAATATTTTTAGTAAAGTTGTTTTATATATAATATTATTATTTTAATATTTTTGTTATTTTTTTAAATGTTGTTTTGTTTTTTTATCGTTTGATTATGATTTAACTTCACGGCCATATAGAACAATCGATATTGAAAATAGATGTTATGATGTCTTATCTACATATCATACAGTATGAAAAAACATTGTAATTTAAATTCAAGAAATAATATCTAGAGTATAAAATAATATGATATAGGTACCTAATACAAATAAATAGTAAACTATCAATGATGATAACAATTAGGTAACTGATAATTTAACATAAATTCCTCACAACAAACTATTGATTGAATACCGAGTGGCTGTATTTCACAAAACGTAATAAAATAACTCGTAGCATAACTCCCTTGGTTTACAAAAAAGAATCATGTGACTTTCTCAGCCTTGATCTACAACTATTCTGCAAATATATATAGTTTTTTAGTAACACAGAAATGCCCGTGTATTTTCTGCACGATTCACGGCTACGATAACATAACACGGACAAATCGGACGGTCAAATGTCTGTACTAATAAAGTATATAATAGGTATCATGTGCCAATATATATATATAGTAGTCGGTAAACGAACAACAGCTCAAAGTTCAAAAAATCTAAAAAAAACCTTCTACTGGTCGGTTCCGGTTCGAATGTCGAACTTCAGTAGTAAACAGAGAGAGAAAATAAAAAAACAGTTCGAATGGGTTTTAATTTTCCACTATACGTCCATTCGTCCATAAAAGTATATGGTCGAAAACAGTCGAAGATCATATTATTTTTTCTTTTGATTATTCGGTTTGACACCTAAATTTCTAGTTCGACCCACTTCTATAAAACCTTAAAAATATTATTATATAATTCATAAAATTATTCAATATTAACAATATTGATAAGTTCAAATATTCAACCTAAACACGTGAAAATGTTTTTATCAATATATTACGCGTGTATATAACACATTATCGTCTATTTTTCGCAACCACTGTAATACGTCGCATTTAAACAATAATACCTATTATTATATAATATGTGACTCTAAATTTATCCCACTATACTAATCGCTGTACACTTTAGGTTATAATCAATCAATGTAACGATATCATAATTATTATTGGTGAAAAATTTCCATTTTTCAAATTTTCCAACACAAAAATTTTCGTGTGGGTGTGCGTAAAACGACAACAAAATAGTCGAGTTGCGGACAGGGTAAATGTCATAATATCGTTATAGACGTGCGTGCGTCTGTTTATATTATTGCAGGTATTTAAAAAACAAACACAAACGAAATTTAATCGCAGAATAATAATTATTCGGAGTAAATTGAACGAAAACGAGGCGTTACGAAACATAAAAAAATATATATAAAAAAATAAACTATACCGCCGACGTAAAATCCCGTGTGACATTCGTAACGGCAATAATGGACAAAAAAAAATAAAATTGCACCGAGCTAAATAACGGCGTACCTACGGTGTTTTACCAGAATTTTTTTTTTATACAAACGGCGATAGGAATGAACGGAAAAGCAAGCAAAGTGTTATGTCAAAAGCGGAGAGCCGCGTATATTATGCGATATTAAAATATAGGTAGGTACGCGTGTTCGGTGAATTCCCGTGGGGGTTTTCAACGGGGCTATAATATTATATAATGTACACGGGTTTTGTGACACTATATTATTATTACTCTGGTCATTTGAATATCTCCATAACTCCATAACTCGACTACATGAAAAATATTTTCGTTTTCCATTTCCGCGTTGAATATTATATATATATATATATATATATATATATTGTTTCATTTCCCCGCGGGCAGGCGGGTTTTATTTGCGGTCGATAAATTATCGTGCCCGTACAATAAAAGAGCGTTTTTCGTTTGCGATACTATGTGTAGGTATATTGACAACAAAACGAATAATTACAACATTCAAACGTTTCATTTGCTTCTCCTCCTTAGAGATCCGTTGCACTGTAATTTAGACGTCACTCATTCCGTAGTTCCGTACACGACGTGTTTTGCACGAAAGCTGGACAATCGACCGACAACCAATCGACCGACAAGACAATCGACCGACGACCATTCGACCGACACGGACAATCGACCGACAGGACAATCGACCGACAAGGACAATCGACCGACAGGATAATCGACCGACAGGACAATCGGCCGACAAGAACAATCGATCGACAGGAAAATTAACCGACATAAAATTATAATTTTATTTCGTTAAATAAAACATATGAGTACATTAAAATATACACGAGCTGTGTACTGCGAAGGGTGCCGGGTTCAAACCCAGGTGGTATTCACGCTGTTTTTTTTTTCATTTTTTTTTTTTTTTCAAGTAAGTTATATGATAACTAAAATACATAGTTGTTTTAACCAGTAAATTA
>JAIPRL010012691.1:0-11693 GCA_025469235.1 Pemphigus obesinymphae | reverse complement strand
TTATGTTCCAAGTTCCCAAATTTAGTCCGTTTTCCGATTCCAGTTGTTTTCCATGATTGATCCAGTTCCGAGGCTTATTTGATGGTTTCTTAACGGTGTAATTTTCATGATCATATCTAGTTGGTACTTATATGAGACAAAAAAAAGAAAAAATTTAAATTAAACTCTGCTTAGAATCGTTTATTATCGACTGCAGTGATTTAATTATTGAATTGCTTTCAAACTCAAAAAATCCACCACAGCTATCCTACCCGACGTGCGAAGTACACCCACCCCTATTAATTAGTGTTTGGACCATTCACTTAAAAATTGAATTCATTCACGTTCACTTTCAATTCGTAATATATGAATTCGTTTACATTCACGTCACGTTAAATGTTAAAATGTATTTTAAAAGAATACGTTCACATTGACGTCCTGTATAAAAATAAACGCGTTCATTAGGTCGTTAATTTGAATTAATTAATTATCATTGGAAAAATATACATTTTCTTATATATTTATCAAAACATAACGGATTCATATATCGTTATATATTATATATTCATCGTTTTTAGTATATGGTAGTCCAATACAGAATTGGACTTTTTGAGTATTATATTTTTATAAATATATTTAACTCTAATAGGGCTTTAGCAAAATATAAATATATTTTAATTTTATTTCACAGCGTGAAAATCGTTTACGTTCTATTTTACAGAAACGAGTGCCGTTTACGTGAATGTACGAACATGCATTCATGAACGTAATTCATTCTAAACACTACTATAAAGACTCAACGAGCGAAGTACGTATAAAGTATAAGTATAAAAAAAATTAATTTTCATTTTATTAAACTCTGTTAATAATTTTTTGGTCATTTTTCGGTTTTCCTGGTAGTTTTCTTACACACAGGACATTTTTATGTGGATTTCAATTATACCTACCGCTTAGAATCAAATTAACTTATTTTTGAAGGTAAAACTGATCAAAATTATCCAACTATATTCTACTCAGCGTGCGAAGTGGATTCATCCTCTACTATACAGATATTTATTTTTGCTTATTTACCATTTTCCAAAGTGATTTTTATTTTTAGGAACATTTAAGTAAACTACATTTTTTTCCTTTTAATATAATTTTTTAAATTATATTCACATCACTTCTTCCCACCCACTTAAATATTAATCTTTAAATCCTACCCTGAATGTATTATTATGATTGGTTGCATGAGTATATGGAGGACAATTAATGATATCTTTAATTAATCTACCTATATTATTCCTATTTGTGATAATTATACATATTATTATTAGATTTGCATATTGTACACTTTTTTTGAAATTTTTATAGGAAATATGTTAATTATCATTCTTATCAATATCAGTGATTATGAGCAAAGGGGAGATACGCTATAGTGCCTCACAAAAATTAATCCCATGGCTTCGCTACTGAAAAACTCTCATATCCCCACCCACATTAAATATTTTTCTATACACCTCTGTTATATATTCCTGTAAACAACTTATATAACTATAAAAGTTAATATTGTTGAAAAAAAGACATTTTGTCTTTTTTTTATACAATTGATTGTATACAGTAAACGAAAATTTTAAATTGATGTACTAAATTGGATCTTGAAGGTTAAAATTATTGATAATAAATAATAATCTGATTTTTGCCAATTTCATAGTCATATACTACCTTTTGTTATTTACTTTTCTATAAAATATATCTACTATGCAGCTGTTACATTATTAATAATTATTATAATATGAAAATAAGCATATATCTATATAATTTATTATAATATTTACCCTATTGATTATTTTATAAAATATATATCTAACATTCATACCTAATTAATAAAAATCAGTTGTGGATTTTAAGGGGAGGGATTCTGGGTGCTTACTTGGCGATCACCCTTTGAGTTAATTTTTATATTATTATTTGAGAAGTATAATATAATCTGAATTATTTTTAGTGGCTTAGTCATTTTAGCTTTAAAATTTCGCCTATATTATTGGAGGAAGGGTATATTAGTGTATTAGCTTAACCACTCTCCCACCACTATTTAATCACTAATTTATCTCCTGATTTATATTGTCATTCAGTCAGGTATTATTATAATGTTATTCGCGTATCTACAGGATTACACGTAATCATATTCAATTAACCATACAACGTTAATATATTACTTCATTATTTAAACATAATTTAATTATACTGCATTGGATATAAATTATAATACTCTCATAATGTACAAAGACATATATTTTCCTAAAAATATAAACGTAAAATACAATATATAAAATAGAAATCTAATATAAATTATAAATTGTTATAATAACAATTATTGGCTTGCTTATGCTTGTAAATTGTATTTATGATGAACACCATGGTCTATAATATATTATCAATATTAATTGAATGACGAAATATAGGATTCAACGAGTAACAAAAATAATTTATTTTTAGTAAAATTCGGATTAAATCGTAAACACAGGTTAGGTTAGACAATGTTCGACAATAACAATCCAGTAGTAAAAATGTGTTTATGTAAGTGTTGCAAGTATTGTAAAAATGTGGTATGCATATATATATATATTAGCTTAAATCAAAATTATATAAGAGTATTGAATAAACGTGTTGTGATTTATGATTGTAAAAACTTGAGTATATGTTTTGGATGCTAAGTCATTAAATACAAACAAACTCGAACGAGGTTTTATTAAGTTAACAATTGGTACAAAGCAATTTCATGTCGGATCATAAAACAGGCGAGTAACTTTATGAGCGAAATGACAGCGACATTAAATATCGCAATAATTATTTAATGAAACGCATATAATACACACATTAAAATGTCTATTCTTCAGGGATCATTTTAATTCCACCTACATAAATTTAAATCGACTTGATAATTGAGTTTACTAATAAAAATTTAAAACAATATGAATGAAAAATGAGAATCCCATGAAAAATTCATCGAAATTAAATTTTATTTTATTTTAACCCATTGCAAAATTTCGATACAAATCGATTTTTCGGTTAGCTAAATCAAGTTTTAAATCAAATTCGTAAACAAGTTTAAATACTTCATCTGCAAGAACCCTACATATTTTAAGGTACATGCAGTGTTGTATAGTAAAATCTGGAACATTATTAATTATTATATTATATACATTTGTCTTCGGTAATCTATTTCTAAATCCAGGGCTGTATCCAGGGCCTGGTAAGAGGGTATGTGCCGAAAATATAAGTCGTAATTTTATTAATGTTGAGAGAAATTGTACACAAATATGACCTTTAAATTTTTTAAAAATGATTTCTTAATTTTTGTGGAAAAAAATTACGAATAGGTTTTTGCTTATCTGTCGTTTTCAAAGCGATTTATTAATTTTTCGTTAAAAATACTGATGGATATTGCTAAAGCCCTGTATCTAATATTTAAAAATTGATCTGAATATTTTAATTATTAGAACGAAATTTTTAGATTAAATTGACATGTACCATAAACTAAAAATAATATCTTATATTTTTCAATTACTGAAAATTTATTTTTAAATCTGCTGTTATTTTAATCACTCGACGAAATCGTAAATCACTACACTTATTTATGACCAGCCAAATAAAAAAAATAAAAAAATCATTATTTATTTATTTGAATTTTTTGGTATACATAATATTTTAATTTTAAAATAGAAATATTAGTTTTACACTATATTTTACAGATTAATGATGCTACTATGCAAATAGTATCTAGGTATACTTATTTCCTTCAAAACAGCAATATAACATACTCATCATGGCAAAATGAATATATATTTTATCTATACTGTCTATAGCCAAGAGCTATGATAATAATGACCTATATATAATGTTCAGTAATATATATGTATGGATAAAAATAAGTTTAAAATTCGAATTGGAACGAAAAATCAATAAAAAAAATACTCGGTGTACGGATTATGAAAAAAAAAAAAACATTATTTTTCATAAATACTATATGATATTGTATCTACTTGTATGTTTATAGGTATACTATTATTACCGACCTACCTCGGTCTGTGTCTACATCGTTACGGATTATTGAATATTGATATTATATACAATTATTATTATTGGTGGTCAGTTTTTATACTACTAGCTGTACCTGTATATATTTAATAATACTGTATTTTACAATCTTTGAAAAATAATAACATTTTTTCTCTTATAATTCGAATAATTAAAAGAGTCATTTTTAAATTTTAAAAATTTCTTTTACTGATATTGGTTTAATAATTTAGTAAATTCTGACATTTATATATTATATTCCGAATACAATCTTTATCCAATGTCCGAGTTTTGTATAAAAAAAAAAAAAACTTTTACTGGACTTAATATTTAAATATATACTATTATTCCCTAACATTATAATAACATAATGCGAATTATTTGAATTGCTCTGTATTATTATATAGGCAGTTTTTATATTTTGAACTAATAAAATTGAAAATAGTAAACAGTAAAATGTATATATTTTGAAATAATTTAAAATATAATCTTTTCCGAAAGTTTTAACCGTCAATTGATGTTACAACCAATATTTTTCAGTCGTGAAAAGAAGTATAAACTATTTGATGATTTAATAAAATCCAATCGTTGTCAAGAGTATAATTTTGAAAAGTTATCTGGTTTATTCGAGGAAAAACAAACACTAAATGGGTTTGAAAAGTTTTGCGAATTTGAAGTTTTAATTTCTAAACATTTAATATTTAATGTCTATATTTTATTTTTATTTTTCTTCTTCTTACCTAATGTTTTTTGAGTAAAAGCTAATGTAAAATAAAATTTTATAAGTATTCTTATAAGTTTTTATACTTATAAGTATTCCGTCCATTAATAACATTTAATTTAAAATACGTAATATTGTATTCGTTCGTTAAGTTATTGTTTAAACAGGGTTTCCTAGAATTAAAATTTATATTTATCATTTGTTTATAGATTTATAATATTTATGCGTATAAAGTCTATGAAGGATTAAAAAAAAAAAAATTATTAACTATTGACGAGGACGACATTTATGGTAAAAATTAGCCATTTTCATACAAGTGGTTTATTATATAGTGCAACGAATTTTATAAGGTAATTTAATATGAGGTTTATATCAAAATTTATCATTTATTGTTAGAAAAGCACATAACGATACACAATTTAATATATTCTATATGAATGTTGTTCCAACAATACGACCTACCGATTGATATTAGAGTAAAAATAATTAATATCAATATTTAAAAAAAAAGTTTATACTGAGACCTAAGAAGCTCAATTTTTGATATTTCAATTTTATTAACGTATATTTAACTATGAATATTACCTAGTTTAAATTTTCTCAACCTCTTGTTATCAGTCGTCAAATTTGTGTGCATCTTTTATCTATTGGTCTTTGTTGTCCGCATTTATTTTTAATAGTAACCATAAATCGCGTCTTCCATAAATATTTCATTATCTGTTTAATGTACTCGAGCCGTGGTCTTCCTGGGTAGTTTTTCTCTTTAATGTTTCCATCTATAATTAATTTCAACAAATCTTCGTATCTGAGTTTATAGCCTATCCACTCATTTCGTCTTCTTCAAACTTTCCATAGTACTCTTCATTTTGATATTTGATTTACCATTTATTTGAATTTCTGTCGGCTCAGCTTATTCTTAGCATTTTTCTAAAACATCACATTTCAAACGCTTCAATTTTATATTGATTCTCTAATAATATCGTCCTGGTTTTACATCCATTTAACATTGTGCGCCAACATATATTTTCAATAAGTTCTTCCCTAAGGATTAGGAGGACATTATACCCGCATTTACTGTCTCCATCTAACCAACTGAATATTTAGGATATTTACGTTCTTATAACAACTTTTTAATTTTTAGTATTAGAGTTGATTTACCAATTACCAAATTTATTGAACAGAGAACATTATCTATGCTGTAGGTAGCGTTGTATTTTTGTCGACATTTTAATTGTAAGGAAAAGTTTGTTTATTTTAATTATCAAGATTTACAAAATTATCGAAAAAATCAAAAAAAAAAAAAAAATACGACGCTATATAATAGATAATAGATTTTGTCTATACATTGCGTAAATTGACTCTAATATTACAATATTGACGAAGTTTAAATACGAATTCCGAACGCATATTTTCTATATTGTCAGTTGATTAGACAGAGAAAGCAATGACGGTAGTAGCATTCTCTTAAGTGCATACTAATGTTCTTTGGAGTGAATAATGCCCTTTTTTGATTAAAAGTTATTTTACCCTGAAAAACACATTTAAATACTTCTTATCTATCTATTTGCTATCTTTTACATCGTTGTTTATTATGTACGTAGTAAACTTATCCACTTTTCTATATCTTACAGTTATTGTGAATATTTATTCTTACTAGGTCTGAATAGTGTTAAATACTCTCCCACATATCAAAACTATTGTTTTGTGTATGTTTATTTTCACGTTTAATTCATCTAAAAATATTTTTATCCACGGTTTTCAATATTGTTTCCAGGTAATTTACATTATCTGCATTCATTACATCATCGGAAAACGTATCATATCAATTTTCTTTCCATTTAGATTTATTCTTAGAATACTCGTAGTTTCCTAGCTCTCTTATAATATTTGTAGCTTCTTGGATATATGCATTGAGTATAGTAAGGGAAAGAGATAACTCTTTTTCTTATTTTTGCTTATTATATTTTTTTTCTTCCACTTTTATAATGTTAAACGGCTCCACTTCCTCTTTGTACAAATTACACAGAATCCTTCTATCTGCATACTTTATTCTCGCTTTTTTCATGATCTTGAATAATACCTTCCAATTTATATTATCAAATGTTTTCTCGATATCAACAAAATCTATATATGTTATTCTTCTTGATTCTCTTTCGAATAATATTATCCAACTATTTTAACTCCGGAGTTTATTACTCGAAAATATTGTTTATAGCTGATATGAATATTTTTCTTAATGTTTTCTCATTAAATTATCAAAATCATAAATTTATTTGAACTTATTTATAACCTATTAGAAAGAATCAAAAATAGGACTTTTTACGCCTTAATATTTATTCCCATCTATATCATTTTTAAGATAAGTATGTTTACTCTATAACCATTTAGTAAGTGGGTCGTATTATTAGAATACATTTTACATAGTTTTGTATTATTTTTTGTCCTACTAATGAACCCTCCTAATATGGCAGTGGATGAAACAGTTCTATATAATTATTCCATAATTAATTTCAAACAAAAAGAAGGTATCTATCTATCTTATATATGAAAAATATGTATATTTTTTTGGTTTTGTTATAAAATTATCTTTTTACATGACGTATCAATACATATTTTAAAATCTCAAATGTATAGCCGTCTTTTTTATATCCTATGAAATCAGTTATATTTGTTATAAAAATATATAAACGCACTGTCTTGACCATTTTGAAGATTTTTGTTATTTTTATCCATTTCCGAATGAGAATTTTTCTTTTTTAATATAGGTTTAACATAATGGCTAGAACAAAATTGTTCACAATACAGAATTATTATTAGGTACGAGATTGAAATTTCGAGTGACATCACGTACAATGACCGTAAAGGTGTGGTGGTTCCGCCGATACTTTTGCCGGAGATGTCCAATATCTCGATTGAAAAACGTTAATTTTACTTCCCCGCATCCGGTGACGGGACAGGAAATTGTGAATTCTGGACCATTCGACTAGACACCGGATCGTCGGAACCCACTACCCCCCCCCCCACATATGCACGACATGTATTTTATACCCATTGCGAGTCGTTTATTTTCCAAAATTAGTGGACGGACAAGTCGTTTATGTATACTGAAACGGATCCGTATATTCGTATAAATAAAAGTCAGCTATAGAAATTTCGGGTCGTGTAGGTCATATTATAACAATAATAATAATAATAATAATAATAATAATAATAATTATAAAAATATTACTGCACATATAGGCGTACTATAAAATAGATAATATACCTATTACGAGAGGTACTCAGATACGGTTTTTTTTTTTCGATTAAAACGTTTTGTAATTTTTCCGATTCTCTGTCCGTTGTTTCTTCTGCCGTACTTGTATATATATATATATATATATATACACTTACGGATTACATACATACCTGCGTATATGTATATAATATATATATCTGTATATAGGTAGTAGCTATTATTATACACGAAATCGCTATGAAACCGCCGCCCCATTAAAAATTGTCGGACCGTGTCATTCACCGGGCACCGAAATACGTTTTTAATGTGCCCCGGACATTTTATACGATTGCCGCGTACCGCCGTCGCACAATCGACTCCGCACCGGAGAAATTAGCCCATTAAACGTCATGGTTTAAAAGACACCCGGACGATGCGTTTTTTTTTCTTCATCTCGTTTTCCATATTTCTCGTTTAAAAATGCACTTACACACTAATCCGTACCATCGCTCCGGATCTACCGGTTCGTTTATATTAAAATATTTTTGTAGTTTTTTTTTTTTTTTTTTTCCAAATAAACTTCGCTCGTTTAATAATAATATATTATAAATTATAATATCTATATATATATATATATATGTACGCTATAGATCCTGCCTACCGTTGTACACGCATTATAGATTTCACCATTGTTTTCCGCTGGCCATTTGCATAAATACGCACAGAAAAATGTTCCACCGAACGGCTGACCGCGCGCCGACGGGTACGCGCCCCGGAGAAACGCTGTAAACCGGCGGAAGTCACGTGATTTTTATTTTTATTATTTTTTTTTTTTCAAACGTAATATTATACGCCTAAGTCCGACATACGATAACGGGCCGTACTTCACCGCGGCGCACATCATGGTCGTCGGCCGTGCTTCGTGGGCAATGTCTATAATATGTGTTGTGAATATCTATTTTGTGAAAAAACACCTACGAAAATCACACAGAACTGGGAAAATGTAACACTTTCAAACATATTCATGAAATCGGATTGAAAACGATATAATATGTGTTTATTGTTATACAAGCCGTTTCAAAATGTATTACGTTATGTACGAGTTAAAATTTCCAAAGGTGTTGGTAGTTATTCCATTCGTCTATATAACTTATAAGAAATCGTATCGAATAAACTGTGTTTGCGTGTCTATCATATTTTACGCATTCCTAATAAAAGCGAACATTCCAAAAAAAGTTCGTTTTAATAATTTTCGTTTTTTTGATTTTGACAGACAATTATTTGATGAATCTTCGTATATTTTGTGGTACATTATAGGGTAAATACTAGTTAAATGTAGGATAATAATGATAGAAGTAAGCATTTTCTTGATAAATACAAAAATTAGCAATTTTTTCTATTTTCCCGTCGATTTTTTCATTTAGTTATTATATATATATATATATATATAATATATTCATTGTTTTTATATTATAATAAAAAGTCAAAGTATCGTGTATTGACGATATTCGTATATTGAAACGTAAATATTATTTCGTTTTGATTGACGGGCGATCGTTTTTAGTTTGTCCGACAAAATTTTTGAAAGATACGGCAGCAAGAATATTTTTTAATGCTACTAAGTATATACCATATGTAATATAACCATATATAGCCACTAAAAATCGTCCATTGTATTGTACATTTGCTGTATATGTTGTAAATAATAAATAAAAATAACTCGGTATAAATTACGAAGTTTTTTTATAAAAGAGTATTCTGTTAACTGGAGTATATTACGATATATTTCATATAACTGCACATAATACAGACTCATAATATAGACTCATGACTATAATCTTTAACAATAAAACATAATTCCTATATAATAATATATAATTACAATTATATACCTATGATATGAATAATTTTAATATTGATAATACAAATTTTGGTATTAGGTACCTACACAATGTTTTAAATTATTAATTATTATTAGGTTATTCAAAATAAATTAATATAATATAGAAGTCAATACGAACACGGACATATAAGTAATTAAGTAATGAACAATTTTGAATTAATTTAAAAAAAATGTTGAGTAAAGAAAATTGAAAACTTAAAAAAGTTCTCATTGTGTTTCTACAGTTCGAATATATTATTTTGGTAGACTGACTAATAAAAAGAAAGAAAGAAATTAAAAAGATCTATTATCGAATCTGTGACTTTTATTTACCATCTGTTGACACACTATAATATGAATTTCCAACTGAGTATATAATATGATCTATACTTGTTGTTTGCTACTGCACTGCAAAGTGTGGTGTGCTACCATACACAAAAATAGGTCCTGCGATCAAATCGTTATAATAATAATGTTATACCGACATTACGTCATAAAGTCAAACTGCCGAAAACAGCCCACAGACGTTATTTTTTTTTTTGCGCTATACAAATAGTTTTATATTTATAAAGTATCTTATATTATAATATGACCAGGCTATGGGGTTCACTTTTGAATTTACCCACGATAAGCAATGTTCCTCGGGGCTCTTATGACCTAAAACGGACCCGCCCGGAATACACCTCACTGCGGACGAGACGTTTTCAAATTATACTATCCTTTAATTTCGTTCGGATCACAAATGCCCTAAGGTTACGTTTTGATGATAATTTTAAAGAAAAAAAACTTTTTTGTCGTTTAATACGATATCACCGGGCAAGTTTATGCAGCTTACGCATTTGACGAACTGACATCTAATTATTCTCAAGAGCTTTTTAATTCTTTAATATAATATAACACACACATCGCACAAATTATGTTTTACATTATTTATTATAGTATAATACGACCTTATAAATTATACACACATGTATATATATTATATATTATATGTATGTATATTATATACAATGTAATCAAAGTGATACCATCTCCACGGGGGAAACAAAAAATACATTATATAGATGCATTAGCCGCCGTATTTATATTGGGTGGGAATTTACATATTTTACAATTTATACTAAACACGAATAGAAATGAATTTAGTCTTCTGAATCCAAAACGGTTATCAACGTGAATGTGCATCGCGTATTTAATCGTTTATCTGTGTACACTGTACAGATACCTACACATGACTCCGAATTATATTATCATTACATTCACGGAAATCGTAATGTTTTTACACGTGTCTATAAATAATCTAAAACAATATCGGCGTGCGCCCCGTTTCCGTGGTCGATCGTAAAATATTATACTCGTCGGATTTAAACAAAATACTCAGCGTATAATACACGCCTAATACGTATAATATAATATAATATAATATAATATATACTATATAGTGCAGCGCGAAGTGCATTACATTGCATACAGCCATCGGTGAAATTGCACTTGCGTTAAGAGGATGCTATACCCGCATTTTCTGTCTCCGTCCATCTAATTGGCAATATAGCAAAATTGTACAACGCAAAATTGAAATTATGGCATTTTGGTTAGATTTAGTACTTAAACACCTATTATCAAATTGAATTACGAGAATAATAATTTCCAGTGAACCTCATGGGCTTTTTGTAAAATATTGTCAGAAAAAAAGTTATGGTATTTTTAGTTTTTGATATTTTTAAATAGCTTTAACTTTTTCGTCAGACGATATTTTACTAAATGCCCATGAGGTTCACTCGAAAATATTCCTTGCTTTAAATTTTGTAATAGGTGTTTATACTCTAAATTTAACC
>JAIPRL010012690.1:0-11694 GCA_025469235.1 Pemphigus obesinymphae | reverse complement strand
ATATGTCATTGTAATTAAGAAAACTAAAAACATTATTAAAATTTAAAAACTTTTCTTTTAATTTTACCTTAAGTCAAACCCCCCCCCCCCCAAAACTGAACGCTAGATACGGCCATGCTATGTATAAAAATGTATAAGATATACAAAACTTTTTAGTATTTAAGAAAAGCATATTAAATAAAACTATAACCTCCTATAATTCCAAACCATTTGAAAAATATCTAACATTTATTAATTTTTCTCACTACAAGTACGTGTCTAGAAATAAAAATCCAACGCATGGTATTATCGCACAACAATATTATAATTATAAACATTATACCTACATATGATTACAGATTTCGGATATAAATGTTTGATCAGTTATAGCGTTGTAAAACTAATGTACAATAGGTTGATATTGGTTCATTTGAAAAGTGAAATTGTATAAATTATATTGGCCATTATGTTTAAAAAAGATATGCTATCCACAAATATAATATAATAATAATTATTTCTTTATGTTTTTATATACAATTATCTACATATTAATTATTTAGAAAAATACACTTACTATCATCGTCTATATCACACATAAATATTCTGCTAACTTCAACTAAAAATAATTGTATACTATTATAATTTCAATAATATAATGGTAATTATACGTATGAACTTGATTCAAAAATGCTACATACTTTCAAATGTTAAATGAACTTAGAATTAAATAAAAATTTATTAATCAATTAACGATTCAATATATTTTAAATACCATTTATTAAAAACAATACCTAATCATCACATATATCTGTATCGTAGACAATGCTAGTTTTACTACTAAGAAAAATCAGAATTCCGAATGAAAGTATATGTATTTAAAAAAAAAGGTGCACTTCTCTCGTCGGGTATCAGTATGGGTGCATGTACTTCGCTACTGGGCAGGATACTCTTGGTGGATGTATTGCATTGGAAAGCAATGATAAATCATTGCATTCAATAAAACGATTCTGAGCGTAGCTTCGGTGTAGTATACATAACTCTTAATATTAATTATATACCTACTCAGTACTTACCTATGTTTAACATTACAT
Organism: Pemphigus obesinymphae; assembly: GCA_025469235.1. Classification (NCBI taxonomy): domain Eukaryota; kingdom Metazoa; phylum Arthropoda; class Insecta; order Hemiptera; family Aphididae; genus Pemphigus; species Pemphigus obesinymphae. The sequence continues at coordinate 10,624 of JAIPRL010012690.1, read as the reverse complement.
TGAAAATCAAATGTAGAAATAAATATGATTTAGTGTGACCTTATGCATATTTTAAAATGTAATATGATATATTTATAATAGCTCAGTTTCATGTAGGTACAGTTATTACTACATAATATTATACAGTAAATTTTATTGAATGTTTAGTTTATGACATATAATATTGTAAACGAACAAAATATTATGTAAATTGAGTTAAATTAATGCACGACAAATGTTATACTAAATTTTTCCAGGTCTTAAAATCTATTTTACCAACTATTTGGACTTAAATACCTCAAAATTGATAATTTCGTCAAAAAAATTTAAATGACAATAAAAAAAAAATTGTGACTACAGATTTTACAAGGTTTTTTAAAATTAGTTAGAGTAACGTATATTTACGTTGTATAAAATTTTCAGAACTTAAAACCAAAAATTAACTCTTTTAGGACTTAGAAACCTTGAAAACTAAAATGTCTATAAATAGCCCAAAATTGCAAAAAATTTAAAAAAACATAATCAACGTAAATATATAACTAAATTAAATATTTGATGTAAATTTCAAGATTTTCAAGTGATTATTTTCGAAATTATGAAGAAATGAAAATTCCCGATTTGACGAAACCGTATATTTGCTGTTTTTACCTAATTTTTTCGTATTTTTTCCTTATGCATTAAAAAACTATTGAGAAAATTGAAAAATGACCACTTTAAAGTACCAATTAGATGCAATTTGCTACCGAAAACCAGGTAAGCTTGTAAATATTGGAGCACTCCTTCTGGTAGAAAAAGTGTTTAAAGAAAAATAAAAAAAAAAAATAACAAATAAAAATAAACATCATTGTAAAACCAATAGCTCCTTTGCTACGCTCAGAATCTAAAATTACATTTGCACGTTTTAAAATACAATCTAAAATAAATTTTCTATCGATAATGTTCTCGTACTCCAAAGTTCATACTCTACAACTCCTACCCGTTGTATTTTCCAAAAAAAAACCCAACAAACAAACATATATTTTGTAAATCTAATATATCCTTCGAACTCCGCTCAAATTCTAATAATTATATTATTTTGAACTGATATTTGTTAACAATAAGTATTTTTGTATTTGAGTTCATCAAAATTATCAAAGATTTATAACAATAAATACAAATTGTTTATTTTTCGGTTTTTCATTGAAAACCCCTTAAAATAGTATTAGCATGTAGTAAAAAATAAGTTAAACGTCGAAACTTGGAAATTATATTTAACAATATGAATGTAGAGTGCTATTCAGCTCTTCTGATTCAAACATCATTCCAATATAAATATAAATAAATACCCAGTTTCTACAAAAAGAATTTGTTTTTATTTAACAAATACGTATTTCGAAAACCATGTTCTCATCTTCAGTGTTAAACAAATACAGTAGTTGTTTAACACTGAAGATGAGAACATTGTTTTCGAAATACGTATTTGTAAAATAAAAACAAATTCTTTTTGTAGAAACTGGGTATTTATTTATATTTATAAATAATTCTACAAGTAACTCAACACCAAAATATCATTGCAATACTTCTAAGTATGATACATTAATAACTAACTAATAATTTAACATATAAATATATGGAGTCCAAAATGTAACGAGGCAAGTTCGAAGCCGAAGGCATAAGTGAAGAAAGTGGGATGCCCCAAATCATCATAGCACAGAGGCGTCGGGTGTTCTACTGATATAACAATAGCAAGCGACGACCGTATGTTACAGTAACTATGTTTACAATAAAAAAAACTAGAACACTGGAAAAATAGGGTTAGTAAAAATAGTTCTTAACGATAATAAATCAAGTCTGATGATCAACAAGAATGGATAAAAGCTGACAAACGGATATATATATATATATAGAGTCAAAATTTTGTTTGGAATATATATATATATATATCGGAAACAGAAATAACTGACGAGCTCAATTTCAAAGTTTAATATGTAAATAGCAGTATGAAAATTTGTAAACGCTACCAGGAAATTTTCTATTCATATGATGGGTCTCATCTCCAGCCTCTAAACAAACACATTTTTTATGATCGTTCACTTTTCAATATTTCGATGTCAGTAGAAAGCTGCCCAGTGCTTCTCCGGCACACGCTTTGAGCATTTCAGCACGCACTGTGAGTATTTGCCTCGGTGTCCTAAGTGTGTAGTTCCTCATCTGTCCAAAGACTGTGCCAAAACCCTGGAAGCTGACCCCGAATGCGCTAATTGTAACGGAGTTCACACAGAAAATTATACTAAATGCCCTACTCTTATGGAATAGAAAGTGAACAGCGTTCAAAACTACTTTATACATAATATCATTCAACTAAAAACAGCTTTCCTGGTCTAGCTTCTAACATAGCTACACACCCTTTTGCACTATTAAACCCTACATCTTATAATATTTAATGCTTTGACGAAAAAACCCTATCTTAGCGCAACTCGCTGATCTAATTTCCAGTGTCTCTACTGGGTCGGCCAAAGTCATAGAAGCCATTATCATCATTCTAAATATTCTACTTTATTACTCACCTAAAATCCTCAGCACCCCTTTTGTATTTTGGAACCATCATTATCAATTAATTAATTAATTTACGATCAAAAATTGATATCATACTGAATGAGACTCACATCCCCCACTCATGTAAGGTAAACTCGGCAATTTCCACTCTTATTATACAAACAAACCGAAGAAGGTAGACCATGCTAAATCAGAGATTTCAGTGGTGCTCATTTACAGGTGCCGCGTCCATCGTCATTTAAGAATCAATACCTCCTTCTTATTAAATACAGAAGTACACAATCACATTTAGGATTTGTGAGGCCAGGAAAAATATATTATTGTGATGCCCTTTTAACCTGTAATAATGAATTATTATATGTCCTATTTTCAAATAAGAAATATCAATTAGACGTCCCACTAGGCCAAACACTACATCTCAGATCGATCCAAAATTCAAATTCCTAATCGCGTACACAATCATACTCAAATATTTTTGTTTTAGGTTTATTTATACACTTCAATCACTGAAAAATCATACTATGTATAACCAGTTATTCGTCATAAAAGCTTTTGAACAACTTACCAAATTATTAACAAATACTACGACCGGAAAAATCAACGTAAATGTAACAATAAATAACCATACGAATAATTTTTTGGAATTCTCAAGGCGTTTCTCGGAGATGGTTTGAACTCTTTCAAATCCCTTAAGAAAAAAATATTCACGTAATTTTAATAAATGAACCCCATACTTTTCAACCAGCCTAATTTACACTCCCACACATACACTTAAACATAGACGATTTATCCACCACCGAGTCTCAATGAATACCAACTCATTAACGAATATCTCAGTCCATATCCATATAGTCAACACCGAAATCCGATTCGAAGAAGTGATACTATATTCCAAACACCACTTCTGACATAGTAGATTAATAAAAACTGCTGGTAGAACACTCTTATGATATCTCGACGTCAGAATCGATACAGTGGTTACAGCTCTTAAATGTCCCAAAAACTACTCTGACAATCAAAATCAAATTCCTAACATTAATTAAAACCGGATAGCTGAACTGTCAATTAGAAAACGTTCCCTCTATACTATCATTATTCATGGATCATTCTGGTTCTCTTCCATAAAGCAACTCATATTTATTCTCCCAAACTGACCAAAAGCGAAATGTGAAGATCCTTTGAAGAGGACATGCAAAAACCACTTTCCCGAAAATTAATACTTCTACGCCATAAAATATTGACCATATAATTTACCAATCTATCAAAAGCCTAACTGATCCAATAACGACCAAACCTAGAGCAAAATAAATAACTTTCACCCTCCACAGAAGCAAAAGTTGAAATTTACATTTTTATCAAATTTAAAATTAATAAATATAAATCATTGCTTAAGATTGCTCTGGAATAATCAAGATATCCACTCATAAATATGCAATTGAACAACCAATGGAATATGGTAAGGAATCTCCTTTTTACCCTGCAAGAAAAAGAGTAATCAAAATTTCTTAACACCATAGAAAACTCTTCTAATCGATGGTCCAAGATAAATAAGCTAAATAAAACCAATAATCAATAACCAGCAAAGATATTTTGAAACTATTCAAAAAATACTACGAAAAGGATACTGTAAATCATCCGTGTACGTATGGACGATACTTAAAATGGCGGTTCTCATGAACATAGTTTATTATTGACCGAACATCCCACTGATATCTGCTAGCTCCGAAAATATTAATTTAACTAGTTACAATTAAGGCATCAACTACGATGATAACTCGAATTATTTCATGAGCCCACGTAACTATGCACCCCTCTCCAAATGTTTTCGGTAGAAGCCAAAATTGTAAATGATTATTATTAAAACCCAACCAACTTCTTTAGTTTATTTTATAATCTATTTTCCTGTGTAAATTTCATCTAGTTAATACTTAGGAACGGTCATTTTTCGAATTCTCTAATAGTTTTTTTAAAGTGTAAACAAAAACTACCTAAAATACTTAAACATCAGATATATAATTTGTCATAATCAATCATGGTAATTCATCTTCATAATTCAAAAAATGTGTATCTTATTGTTTTAATATTATTTTGTACATAATTTGTGTTTTATTAAAATTAAATACATTTGTCGAAATGTTTTTCTAATATTGAACAATGTATAACAATATTATTTTTAAGATAACAGTGTTTATATCCTCTTATTTCCCAAAGTCATAAGATATTCAAATTTGTAACTTCATATATTTTCGCTTCGAAAAAATTATCGACATATTCGCAACATTTGCACACAAAAATGAAGAGGCTCAAAAATTCCAAGTCCCGCAAAACAGTCAGGGGCCATCCATATTACTATAAAAATCATTCAATACATCAAATGAACAAAAACGAAGTTAAAAATAATTAATTCCATAGGATTTTAGTTTTGACTCAGGCTATAGAGAACACGGTACACGTGAAATTTGGTGTACAAGATTATTATTTTATTACGTTTGAACAACACGTATTTAATTATAAATTAAATTTAAAATAGGAAGACAATTTATTTTAGTTGTGTTTGAATATTCGCTATTTTATACGTCGTTGTTCTGTCTTCACAAAATTTCTACGTTCATTATTTTAGTTTGTTTGCATAGACGTGATAAGTACCTAATCTAAATATTATTGATTAATAAAATACAGTATAGCTAAGTAAAATAAAATATACATACCCATGTTGGTATCAACACCATCAAAATCGTTAATGATATCTACTGTTGAAATAATTAAATTTAGTAATGTTATTAAGTGTTATCAACTATATAATATACACTTAATGCGACTCTTATAAACTAACTCAACTTTAACATTATCAGGTTAAAAATGTAAAATATCATAACATATATAATATCATAATGCTCAATCCAAACATGTTCTCAAAATTAACAGTATACATAATCATTGTGTAAGCTAGTACAAAAGTAAATTCCGTTGTATGGATTTACAGACAACACGTCCTGAGCAATCACTAGTTTCTTCGTTTTGGCAACAAAAATATAACTTTATTGTTTAATGTTGTGTTATAAGGATGATTTTTTGTATTAAAAATGTGAAAAAAAATTTTCATTTCAATAATTTCAAAATTAATGTGTTTGTTTATTCTAATAATATTTATTAATTAATTATTTATAAATATTAATTTTTTAATTAATTAATTTAGTAAAATTAATTGATTGAGTATAAAAAATATCATAAGTTAATCGTAAATAGGTACTTATTGTACCGAAGCTGCAGATCTGACGATATATGCAGTTGTCTGCAACCACCCGCGTTATACTAGTAAGGATTGCAAGGGACCGACTGTTTGGATTGATTTAACTACAAATAATATATGTGTAACGGCCAGAGCAGTTTTTACTCAAATCGTCCATCGAACGAGCAATAAAGCAGCGTTAATCTTTATCCATTGTTAATTGTTTAAAGGAAGCTGACTTGGTCTTTGTACCGATAAGGAAAATAGAAGGTTCGCTCAGAATATCGAGTATGCGCAATTAATTACACAACGGCTGCGTATCCCATAACGAGGTCTTGCAGTAGTTGTGTTGCAAAACCGTAGAATGCGAAGTGCCGAATGTCGCGATAATTCTGACACGCATTATGCCTATTCGAGTTGAATGTCATGTAACGGGCCATCCCTTTCACACGTCAGCTGCCACGTGCGTTTCATAATGTGCTTAGCACGAAATTTAGCAAGAGCAAAAAAACTTAATGAGACGATAAATCGAGCAGTTGAAGATAAAATACCATGTTTTGTAAATGTAGGCGACGCACCGAGACTGATTTCGTAACAAAAACATTTATCACTCCGATTTCAGTGTATTCCGAGAGTATATAGTATATAGAGAATATTTCAAATTCGTTCCTATGTTTTCGTCGTTGGCAAACGTGGTGATCGCTTGGTCCTGCTTGCAATATAGCTATGATATTGCTCGACCATTTTAGTAACTCGAGACCGGCCCGGGCAAGTACCGAATTTATATCCGGTTGAACCGTGTCTACTACGGAGACAGTATTCTCCCCATAAAAAATATCGTTGACATATGTTTGGTAATATAATGCGTACGAACTAACGGAAACCACATGCCATCACTATTGGCTATAGCCTGTAGCATGCGAAGAGTTAGAAAGGGAGTGCAATTTATCCCATATATATGTATAAGTTCATAGTCAACAACTTGATCATGAGGGGTATTGTGAAACAATATATACTGATACGTATGGTATTATGGTAATATTAGAATCAGACGGTATATTTTATAGATGTCCGCCGTAAAAGCGTGGCGAAACAATCGAAACTGAATTAAAATGTCCACTATGCCACGATGCGATTCGGGTTCGATAATAGTGCGCGATTTAACGATATGCCCAAATGAACTCCACCCCATACTTTACATATTGCGTGATGAGGAATGTGATAATATCCAAGAGTTTTCACGTTCGACATATGAACCAACACGAGATATTCAGACATAAAATCTTTACACAACAATTTGATCTTGGAATCGGACATTAATTTTTTAAAAAAATTTCATTATACATTATAATCACATTGATGTAAATATTTTAGTATATTATTTTCTATGCAAAATTATGATATATGATAAATAATTCTAAATATTAATATCACTTATTTTGTTTTTTTTTATATATATTTTATTACAATATATTATTACCAATTATAATCAACATTTTTTCATGGTTTTTATAAAAATACTCAATTAATGTATTATACTCATGATATTATATTTATTATTCACATAGATATATTATTGTATTAACTTTTAAGTAATATGTAAACATTTTCTTTTTCAAATAATAATAAATAAGTAATATTAACTCCTATAATGTATATTTACGAGGAATTCTATATAAGTTATACAATTTAATAAGATTTTAATTATTATTTTATTATCATAATCACAAAATACGACGGGAAAGAATATATTCGTGGCTAATTGAGATTTTTTTTACATGATACGAGTGCATTGGTTTGCATTGTATCTATCAGTTATACATAAGAACACCAAGTGTAGAACACTAATGTTCTACAGTTGGTACTTTTATTGTTAAAAATAAATACAATCGTCACCTCAAATCGTTTATCATCGTCCACAAATCACACAAACCCAAACCCCTAGAAGAATTTTTTTTTTAAAATAACAAAAATCTTGCGTTTCAAAAATATTGGTATAATCAGTATAGTACCGTCTGTGGAATTTGTTTATTGTTTTGCCTGTTGTTCATTTATTTGAAATCAATTAAATAGTTGCCAATAATATGATACGTTTACTACAATAGAATTATAAGGATGGTGCAGGGTATAATTATTTTTTATAAATCACCAAAAAACAAAGTTCCACATTATAGTGTTTGTGCAATGGAAAGTTTTTTAAAATCGGAATCAATAAATGAAGGATGAAAAACCGTAATGAAAAAATGTGTAGCTAATAGTATACTGCATAACAGAAAACTCATGACTTATTTAATAAATATTTCTCTATAATGACTTACAGGACGTTTAGTATTTATTGCCATGATGTAACAACAGACAGTTATTATCAAGGGAATTTTAAGGAGCTATTATAACCTATTGTCAAAGTATGATTGTATGCTCTATATGTTGTGCAAAGGGACCGTTGATACCTATACCTAATCTTATCCAGTTAAGTAGCAGTCAGCTGGCTATTTCCCACTACACTAACCGGCCTTTTGAACCGGGTCTTTAGACTAATATAAATAAAGTTTTCTAATTTATTTTAAACAATCTAGCAACGACGACAAAGATTTATTTTTATTAACCCAAAATATTATTATAAAATATAAATACATTTTCACCTGAGTAACCCTGATTTTGGAGGGTAGTTATTAAATCCACAGGTGAAGCGGAGTACGAGTTTCAGCGAGTTTATGAGAAATATGAATTGTTATTTAATGTTTTTATTTTACTGATATATTTATATGTTTCCACTCGATTAGCATGAATAATTGTTTTACCACCACTGTTATATTTGAAAATATAAACGCATCTCGTACTCTTCGCCACCGTATGCCTACCTAAGTTAAAACACCGAGAGAGACATAAAGAGACGACTCAGTGAAACTGTATCGTTACAGTAATTAGAGACAGGTAAACAAAACGCAATATATTTAAGTAATCGTATTCAAAACAACATGGTTACCTACATCCCTTCATACTCATGTGAATTTTCATCGACCGGGGGTATAAGGGAAAGATCCCCTAACATTGCTATTTTTCTTAATGCAGTACATGTCTATACAACCTCATTGCAATACACATTCGAACTCTAGTCTTTATATCTAAAATTACATGTATATTGTAATATAATAACACAGCAGGTAAGTGATAATACCTTCTAGGATAGTGCAACTCTATATAATTTCAAAAATCAATATAAATACCCGTGCCCATATTGCTGCAAATATGAGGCAATAATTCAAATTAAGTGTAGATAAGTCCCTTAATAAATATTTTCATTTATCTTGATAATATTAAAGACATAATATTAACGTCTATTTTCATTATCATTGAATATTATTTTTTTAATATAATGATGAATACTTACTATTTTAATTGGAATGCAGTACTGAACCGTGGGTAGTAGAGATAAAATATAGTTCATAATCTTGGTCATTGCATAATAATATTGTCCGGCTAATAGTTTTTATTTTTTGTTATCAAAAACCAGGTGCATTGATAAAGATTTTTCCCTGATTATTTCTATTATACCTACTAGTTGAAAATTCCCCTAGGTGTACTGTCTACACGACAGAGGATTCTAATTTCTATGATATAATATAATACCTACTGTTTTATTGTGATTTTATGAAACTTTAAACTTTTTCGAGAAGACTACTATATTAAATACAAGTAATACAAATTATTATATACACACTTATACATATACATATATATAAATTATAAATACATGTATTTTTTATTATAATATATAATTCATATACCTGTAGGTAGGTAGTTATTATTGTTATTATTATTTATAAACAATTTAATATAATATGATTTATGTTAATAAGTTATACTATTACCTATATTATGTCAATAGGGTATAGGCTAAGTTAAATTTATATCAACTAATTAAAAAAAAATTTTAAACGGTTTTCATATTCATTTTGTTTTCCATTTGTACTCAAAAAATTAATAAGCATTGTTGCAATATGATATTTAATTTATTGATGTTAAGAAATAATAAATTCAAAAAAATCGTCTAGATACAGATGGTACCTATTTCATTATTATTTCAAAATTGAAAGACAAAAAAAATCATTGCATTCAAAATCGATTCTGGGGGGGGGGTTCAATATAATAATATAATTTTAAAATAAATATATATAATAATCATGACGATGTTATTTGTTATTTCCTAATTTAACATGGTTTTTATAGACCGTTAACATTATTCGGCATCCATAGAGAAATATACATATTGAGTCCAAAGTAGATTCTAATATTTTGGCTTAAAAGTCAATATAATTTAATATTGTTTTATAGATTCATTAATGATATTAAAAAATTATTTAAATATGTAATGATTCTCATGTAAGTTTTCACCGAAGGGGGTATAGGAGAAAGATCCCCTCCCATGGCTATTTTTCTTAATGCAGTATATGTCTATAAAACCTCATTGCAGTACACATTCTATCTCTAGTCTTTATATCTAAAATTACATATATATATTGTAATATAAGAACACAGCAGGTAAGTGGTAATACCTTCCAGGATAGTGCAACTCTATATAATTGCAAAAATCAATATAAATGCCCATGCCCATATTGTTGCAAATATGAGGCAATAATTCAGTTGATGAATGGCATATCAACAAAATCAGTATATAATTTGCTAGATTTTTTAAAAGAAAACTTATAACGAGAACATTTTCCAAATTGACAACAGTCTTAGTTAGATTTTTATATTATACTTGTCACAGCGGTAGCTAGGGCATTTTCGAAGTAAATCATTGTAAAAACTAAACTTAAAAATATAATACTAAAAAAATATAATATATAATATAATATAATATTTTAAATATATACTACA
>JAIPRL010012689.1:0-11694 GCA_025469235.1 Pemphigus obesinymphae | reverse complement strand
AGTGGATAGGTAGTACCTCGGGTACCTATCCCATTTTCAACTCTTATCGATTCGTAATAACGAGTTTTTGAGACAATTTAATAGGTGGGATTTCATTACAATTATGTAGGTACATTTGAAATAAAATAGTTATTTACACACCTAAATATGAAACTAAAACTAAATGTAAGCGTACGAATTCAAATTATTGATGGGAATAGTAGGCATTTGATTGATATCATTCGCCAACTACCTAATTAGATAAATTTGTAATAAAACATTTGTTTTTGGTGATTTTACTATTTAAAATCCGTGTTAATTAATCAGGAATGTTAGACGTCCATAAATAAATTAAACCATGATATTTTGTGGAAAATTCTCATACGAATCGATATGTCGCATCATTTTTTTCTTCGTGGCGACACTCTAGCGACACGAGCGTCTCGCGGGCGTCAAAATCGGGCGAAAATGGTAAAAATGATGTAATATATATCGATTCATGTGAGAATTTTGCAGGAAATATCATGGTGTATTTATTTTTACATTTATGTTAATATACATTGAATTAAAACTTAAAAACTTAGGTTTTAAGGGTAGATAAAAAATTTAAAAACTTTCGTCATTGGGTCACCCCACTGAGTATGTGTACGAATTTAATGTATTCCATTCAGAAACGCCCTGTATATATATATTATAGCTAGGTATTTAAATTTGCTCAAAAGTGTCTATCGAATGCAATGATTTATATTTGTTTTTAAATTTGAAATATTCAATAATAATAATGCACGAGGACTGAAATGATGATATAATACTTTCGACTTCCACTATCTGTATCTGGACGACTGGTTTTCAGTATGACTTGTAAGTGTACCTTACATACCTATATCGTATAGTTTTAGTCTATGCCCTTATATTTTACATTAATAGAGAGATTTTGCACAACGCACGCTAAACTTTACGGTAAAAATTACTTTCGGTCAAACGAGAAATAGCGTAATACCATAGATTAAATATACGATATTTTGTGATGACCATTTTTTTGATTTAATTTAGACGACTTTATTATACAGATCGAAATTGACAAAATGTATTAACTATTTAGAAAATTATTTCTTTCAAATTTTTATATAGGGCGGGAATCGAGTCAAACTGAATTAAAATATCTCTTGTGTCGGGCTGTATTGGTTATGAATCTAGGAATAAAAATCCCCGGAAAAAAGATCCACTCTTGGTGGCTACAAATACATTTTGGGAGCAGTGAATTTATTTTGAATTTTTTCCCGATCTGATTTATTTGTTTTATTTGATTTATGTAGGTATTTGAAAAACATGTACCTAACTTACATAACGCTTTACTTTACATTTAAAAATATAGGTACTATATGCATGCCCTATTTAATTCACGCGGTTGAAAAGAAATTACTTCGACGATCATCAGTTATTTTTTATTACATAAAATTTTAATAAATACACAATTTACATGTAATCGCCAAAATCTAGAATTATTGGTACACCAAAAAGTAATACATGTATTGAAAATGTAATAAAATTTAAAAAATATAAAAACAGATTTTGGAAAAAATTTAATTTCGAAACACGTAAACGTAAGAAAGTAAGTTGGTAGGTACTAACCTGAGTTTATTACCCATTTATTTTGTCTATCTATATTTTTCGGAAAAGAAAATGAACTCAAATTGGGGTGATCCCTAGGCGATTTTCCACAGTTTAAATAAACACATTTGTTACCTCTAGCAGACATTATAAAAGTGTTTATTAGGTTAAAATGTAATATTAGGTTAAAATACAAAAAATTAAAATAGTAAATGTTGAAATGCGTAGTGTTTGAAAGCCAAAATGCAACTATACAGTCTTAGATCTCATCACAATTATTTTCAATTTATTGTAGGTAGGTATTTTCACTTAAAATAAATGTACAGAAGTTACGACCATCACATATTGATAGCATAGCCCGCGACAGCTTATAAATATAATATAATATGCACTACGAGTCTATTTTTATACACAATAATATTGTCCGTGTTCATAGGCATATCCGCATACCTCTTTGAAAGTCGTAAGTATGAAACCCGTCTCACACAGGTATCATTTCCAACGTCTACTACCTACCGTATTATTTCCAACTGGCGAACGTATTTCAGTTGCATCATCGTGCCATCCCCTATATAGTACAAAATATGTTGTGTACAGACTATATTCTATCGTATGCATTACTCATTAGTCATTATTAATATTATTGTCAAAACAGGTTTTGTGACCTGTTAATAACCTGTTATAAATGACTGATAATATTTTCTAATTCACTTTTAGTAAAAAGCGGTGTAGCTGGTGTTTTAAAGGCTCGATCTTCCCTTGAGTTATCTTCATGAGGTATTATATATGTTGATTCGAGTTTCAAATTAAATTTAATTGGTTTGATGCTCGCAGAATCACCATGTTTTTTATCAACTCGGGCTTTATAGAGTTTAGGAATGATGCATAACTAGTCAAACTGTTGATATTTTCTGCATAATACCATACAATTTTACGGTAATACGATGCCGCAACTTCCACAAAACCTGCTGTATTAACTAGATTCTGATACGGCTCCTTCTAGTGAAGATCACCGGGTCGTAGGTTGAACCAGTAAGAACGCCGAGTCTTTTCTTTTGTAAATACGGTTCTTTATTTATACAGCTTATCACTATTTACATATATGGGGCGGTGGGAAGGTTAAATCGGACGGCGATACTCAAAATGTGGTCGAACCGTAGTTAACCTTCGGGTTACAAATCTGGGACTTGGTTTTAAAAGGTTTGTCTTATGGACATAACCATACAAACATAAATAACGTACAGGGTAAAGGAGTCGAGATGGATAGTGAGACTTATAAAGCGACTAACCGATCTCGGATGCTCCTGAGTAAGGCAAACTAATAAAGTGTCTGTGTGCGGATAAATGATCGGTAACCGTCGTAGTCTTTGAGGCTTGTAGGTGCCGCTCACGACCGAGGCGTTGTGGCGACGTAAGGTAGCTATACTGGTCTGGACCCATCGCTGATGGATCGGAGCTCACGGTCGGGGCGTCGTAATGACGACGGTTTTATACGCGGACGGTAGTCCGGATGGGTGCTGGTGGAACGGAGCTCACGGCCGGTGCGTCGTAACAACGACGGTTTTATACGCGGACGGTAGTCTGGATGGACGCTGGTGGAGCGGAGCTCACAGCCGGTACGTCGTAACAACGACGGTTTTATACGCGGACGGTAGTCCGGAAGGGCGCTGGTGGAGCGGAGCTCACGGCCGATGCGTCGACTGACGTGAGTCAGGAAATTCTGGATCGGTCGACTGACTTGGGTCAGGAAATCCCGGATCGGTCGACTGACGTGGGTCAGGAACTTCCGGATCGGTCGACTGACGTAGATCAGGAAATTGCTGGGTCGTAGGTTTCTTCAATGTCTTCAAACAAAAATCTGGAGATATGTCTGTTTGAAGTGTTGAAGATGGAGTGGCGTTTCCTTTGCTTTGCTTTGTATAACGGTCGTTGACCTATAAAAAAAATTATAAGGCCACGGGCCTGTGACTTTGTATGTCTTGGTACTGGATTGTTACTGGATTTGGGTTGGTTTGATTTGATTAATCAATGAATGTAAGAGGTCTTGTTCTTCGCTTGGTTAATTGTTCCTCCGGGTTGTGGCCTATTTGCTATAAGTGATTGTGAGTTGATATGGAGTTTTTGAAGTGGAAAACTGTCGCTGCTTGTTTAGCCTCGGCCAGTAGTGGTCGTATATTTGATTCATCCAGTATGGCATTGTTCCTTGTGAAATAGTGTGCTCCCGTGATCGTTCGAATAGCGACGTTCTGCACCGCCTCGATCTTTTTCCAGTTTGATTTGGATATTAGCGGGCCCCATCCTGTAGCTGCGTATAGCAGGATGGGTCTAATGTAGATTTTGAACAGTGTTAATCTTGTTGGTGCTGGGATCAGGGATTTCTGGTTAAGTATCGGGTATAGTGCGGCGCGTATATATCCTTTTGGATTGTACGTTTTGCATGCTCGTTGAAGTTCAGCCTTTTGTCTAGATTTAGACCTAGGTGCTTAGTTTTTGATGTCCATTGGATGGGTTGGTTCTAGATTTGGATTTGTTTGTTTGGGTTTTTCATGCTAGTTCCAAAGAGGATTGTTATTGTTTTCGTCGTATTTAGTCGTAGTCTCCATTTGGCGATCCATTCGGTTGTCTTGTTGACGTGTCGTTGGAGTTGAGTGATTGCATAGTTTTTGTTTCGGTTACTTGCGTAGAACATCGTATCATCCGCAAAGAGAGATGTTGTGATTAACGGTGATGACGGAAGATCATTTATGTACAGGGTGTATAGAAGGGGCGACAGGCATGATCCCTGTGGTACTCCTGCTTCGATAGTTCTACAGGATGAGAGGTGGTTGGATATTTTTATTTGATATTTACGGCCTGTTAAGAAGGATTGTATGATTTTGATAAGGTGGACTGGGGAGTTTGTCGCGGTTCTGAGTTTAAACAACAGTCCGTCGTGCCAAACCTTATCAAAGGCTTATTCCATATCTAGAAAAATAGCGGCTGTGTGTCTTTTGTTGTTTGTATTCACTACGAGGTCGTCTACTAGTTTTACCAGCTGTGTGGTAGTTGAGTGTTCCTGTCTGAAGGCGTGCTGTTCGTTCCTTGGTTTGATGTATTTTTTTAAGTGATTAAGTAGTATTCTTTCGAAGACTTTAAACATAGTACTAAGCAACGAGATTGGCCTATAGTTCTCTGGTATTCCGTGATCTTTCCCTGGTTTTGGGATCATGACTATCACTGCCCTTTTCCATTGTTGAGGGAAGTATGCTAGCCTAAGGCATGATGTGTATATGAGTGTGAGCTCCATAATGGCTACTTTTGGTAAGCGTTTCAATGCCGTATTTGGGATGTTATCGTGGCCAGGAGCTTTGGTCACGGGCAGGGTTTTGATGGCATCCCACACTTCCTTGGGAGTTGTATATTCAGATGATGACAAATTTGTTTGATTTAGTTCGTCGATCGTATTTTGTACTTCTTGGTTATGGTCGCTAGTATTATTTGAGAACTGGTTTCCCATAATGTCGGCAAAAAGTTCGGATTTGGATTCTTCTTCAAAGATTTTTTGCCCGGTGGAAGTTTTTAACGGAATATTTGCTGCCTTCTTGCGGAGCAATTGGCGATTTAGTTTATATATTGACTTGTCCGTGAAATTGAGGGTTGAAGTAAATGTGTCCCATTGTATTTGTCGGTGTTCTTTGAGAAGAGTCCTGACGTAGATTATTTGGGCTTTGAGCATTCTTTTAATCGCTGGATCTCTTGTACGTTGCCAATCTTTTCTTAAATTCCTTTTTGTTAGGATTTCTAGTTGGATGTCAGGGGTGAGTGTGTCTGATCTGGATTTTGGTTGGTTAACTGTGTAGGAGTTTGACTCGATTGCTGTTTGAATGATAGTTGTTATGGATTGGACTGCTTTGTCAATCGCCGTTGGTGTGGGTAGGTATTTTCGGGATTTCGATATCGGTTTATCTACCTCTGTCTCGAATTTATTCCAGTTTACCCGTTTCCTGGAGATTGGAGGGCTAGCTGATATTGGGGAGTCGTTGATAGTTATTATAATGGGGTTATGGTCGGAGGTTAAGTCGCTGTGATTAACCAGGGTATATTCGTGGCAAGGCAGGTTTACCACTGTGATGTCTAAGACATCCGGGGCGCTAGTAGTATTGTAAGGGTAATTTCCGTAATATCCTTTGGGATTTATCTAGATAATTATTTATTTATCTTTTATTTTATCTAAGATAATTATTTAGTTAACTTACTGGTATTTATCTAGATAAAATAAAAGATAAATAAATAATTATCTAGATAAATCCCAACACTGATAACAACCAAAATGTTAGAGTATGCGATGTTATCTTAATTATGTTATATTTTTGTATAAAATGTATACACTGAAAGTTTTTCTATTTTTTTATAATCTAGTTTATTTCACTGAAAAAATAATGTACAATAAATCTGAATAACAAAATAGACTTAATGTCATATTATTGTTCTCAATATTGATACATATTATAATTATAACTATTTTTTTAATATCAATCTAGACTATTGTATTACTGAAGTTAATAGTAAGTGATTTTTCTCAAAAAATGTCGCTATGATTAAATAAAAAATTATAAATAAATGTTAATTTTATTAATTTACTTGCTGAGTACATCAGATAAAAATCTTCTGGTAATATATATAATGTTTTGTGTTTTGTATCTTTTGACGATATTATTAATCAGATCATCAATTCACTCATTTTTCCAATATTATACGATTCATACTGACCTCTAATTGCATTAAATGGAACTAGAGTGAAATGGTGTTCAGAGATAAAAGGCAAAACTAAACATTACCATATGGAGTATAATAAAACCTAGAATGGAGGTACTGGGTTATATAAAGCTAACATCATTAATGCTGAAAACATTTCTATCAAGAAGCCAACCTACAGGCCAACTGATCCAAATAAAATCCCTTATCTAAAGCAATTTCCTCTAATGCCATTATAGCTTATGAACTATCGTCTCACCATATTCATGTACTAATTTCGTTAAATTTTATTATGATAGAACAATATATATTCTTCTTAAAACAGATTGGGAGAGATATTTAGAAGTTGGTACTCTCCAAGAAGCTATTATGATAATCCTACATACATACATAATCCTGATGCTTTCCATACTAGGGACTGAACCATACCAAAAAGAACCAGTTTTTTAAATTATTTCAAGAACCGGAACTGATATTATTATTTATATTTAATAATTCATTGAACCTGAAAAGAACCATAACCCTTTAAAATGTAAAATTAAAATGTCCATATAAATCCATATTTTGGGTTCCTAACGGCTCTTTGAAACATTGAAATTTCCTAGAATATTTTTGTATGGTATTATGGGCATCAATCAGTAAATACGTAAAATAATAATTACATAAAATACTTTTTATGTTATGACGATTAATTTCTGTCTGTTCAACTGGATATTTTTAAACTATTTTAAAATTCCTAAATTTCATTCCATGAGTGTAGGGACCTTGCCTCATTAGCGTTTTTTTTTTTTTTTATGTGAAGTCTGAACGATTTACCGTTTGTACTATAGTTAGTAGTACGGGAAATAAATGCTCATTGTCACTTGCCAAGCTGCCATTTTTCAGTAATGTTTACTAAATATAATTGCATATAATTTCAGAATCAATATTATTCTAAACTTTGTCGTGTTTTACATGTGATGTGATTTGTTTTATATTATTGCATCAAGTAAGATATTTTGGATAACACGCAAGATGAAGGAAATTTTAAAAGTCAATAATATGATGGTAATTTTTCAATAATTATGTACCATGGAAAAATCAATTTTCTGAGTCGTCCATAAAAAAAATGTATTATTATTATAAAATTATATATCATTATGAACAATTTTATCAGGGTGTTTCTACATTGGGATATAAATATAATATAGGTACGCATAACTCATATAATATACACACTTAGATGATATAATTATTTGTGTATGAAGTATGAATGACCTAGGTACATGCAATACATATAGTATATAGTATGATTCAGCAGCACATTTTGAAAATTCTACAATTTGTTAAAAAATTAATAACACAAAATTCAACCAATTTCAATCTTATTCACAATAACACAAAATAAAAATCAATATTTTTCATAAAAATAGTTTTTAGTTAAACGCACTTGTCGGCTGGAGATAGCTAAACTGATCGACATCATTTTCGGTTCCGGATAAATTATAAAAATAAAATATTAAATAATAGAGGAAATAACGAAGTTCACTTCTTGGTAATATGAGTAGAAATAATACGGATTATCTCAGGGAAACATAAATTAGGTACCTATATAAAATGTCATATTACATTTACATGTTATATATTATATTGTAAGTGTGTCAACACTGTGGTTGTGTACACGGTTTGATTGTCACGGATGGGTAAGTAGAAGTAGTACGGTATAGATGGTTCTCTCCTCTGTGTTCCAGCACCCTGCGATTTATATATGTTTTTTTTTATTGTGTAAACATACCAATAATTACATTTCAATTATTATTATTATTTTTTTTTTTTCTTTGATTATAATAAATTATAACATTTCAAAGATGGTATAGTCTGTTACCTGATGAGAAAAAAAAACAAGTGTGCGATCTCGTCCGTAGTATACGCGTATACGATACCGTCGTGAGTGCGTTTTTAATTATAATTAAAATAATATAAATAAATAAAAATATTAAATTAAATTAAAAATAAAATTATATAAATAAAAAAAATAATAATTATTTTTGTGCGTGTGTCTCTGTCTCGCCTGAGTTATTTTGCGACGCTCGCCACGAGTACAGTGATCAATGGTAAGAACTTAGCGGTACGTTATAGTCGTGGTTTGAGTACGAATATTGCGTAACGGGTTTTGTATCGTCCGAAGTTCATTGTATACTATGTACATACCAAAAAGTGTTATTAATAACGTGATCTGGCAACAACAGGTGTCTTATCACTTATCAAATAGTAGTAGTGCGTTGTCAATTAATTTCGTGGTTTTTTTTCTAATATACGCCGATACGCGATGGCGAGTCGAAACAAAGAATCAAAAACGGGTGATTTGATCACTCAAGATGAAATGACAGAGTTAGTTCGTGTACTATTGGAACAAAATTGGTTGCGTGAACAACAAATGGAGTTTATTATAATAAGGCTAATGGATAATCAGAAACAATCAACTATAGCAATGCCATTGATGTTACCTAACTTAACCAAAACAATACCGATATTTAACGGGAAAACGGGCGATACCGATGCGGCCGCGGAGTGGTTAAAATGTGTGAGTGGAATGCGTTAAAAACCGCCGCGCAGTTGAATAATTGGCCCGATTCAAGCACCCTAGAAGCAGGACGTTCCTATTTAGAAGGTGCAGCGAGGAACAGGTATCTCAGTCCAATGTCGGAACTCGTTACTTTTGACAAATTTGCTAAATTGTTTGAGTCCATGTTTATGAGTAAAGAAAGTATAACGGGAACATGGAAAAATATGTACGAGCATATACAACCCAAGAATGAAACGGTGTTCTCGTATTTTCACAAGATCAGAATGTGTCGTCTACTGGGCTTTAGCAAAACAAAAAAATTATATGCATTGGGGTACGTTTGTGTGATATGTCAAATGCACTAATGAGCAATGGGTATGAACGTGAGGAAGACCTTTTAGCAGATATTCGTATGTACACAAAGGTGAGTGTAATTCAGTATGAACGTTTCTACAGTACCACCATTATCGGGCAAACATGGATTCGTCAGTAAGACCGAAAACGTAGCAAAGAGTGATTTGGGCGGTGGCAAATGTGGACAAGCCTACGTCAAACAGGGATGATACGCGTCAACAAAATGAAGGGCCTCGATATTACAATTTCCAACAAAATGGCCACATTTCCAGGGATTACAGATAGCCTCGGAGACCGCTGAGTATAGCAAATGTAGAGCGGTTGGACATACCGCGAAATTTGGTCAAGTAATTAGTACACCGAATGTCAGTTTGGTATGCGCTCATACTAAACGTAATTCAATGTACTACGTGAAGAGAGTACGAATCAACGACTTTGTGGAACAAGTCAGAGGTTTAGTTGATACCGGAAGCGCATTTTCAATTATAAAGAGATCAATTTTATTGCGGAAGCATACGAGTTAGTGGTGTAACTCAAACCAGTAAATATGTATGTATATGGCAATGTACAATCAGTAGTCAGTTATGGCGAAACCCAAGCGACTTTGCATGTTGATGAGGTAAAGTGAGACCATCACTCTGGTGATAGTCGACGATCAGGTACAGCAGTACGACATTATCTTGGGGCGATCCTTCAGAGACCATGATAATGTTATCTTTATCAAAACTACGGACCAACTACTATTTGCCTATGGCATGAGCTTACCATATCAAGAGACTGATGTTCCAAGTGAAACGGGTAACAAGCAGATTGTAAAAATCGCACGTGAAACTGAGAACATACCGGTGAAAAGTATAAAGACGGTAGAGGTCGAGGTCGACCACCAACAGATCGAGTTGATGCTCATCAATGTTGGTGACGTGGAAGCACATCTAGCTAAAGGAGACCATGTAGGTGTGGTATTGAACTGTCAGAGGACCACTGGTGATAACTGAAGCGTACCCTAATAACACCTATCAGGTATCTGCTTTGCGCTCTGAGGAGGGAAGACACTATACAACTAGTGTACATGTATACTTGATTAAAGGTTATCACTTGTTAGAGGATACTGATAAACCAACTTATAGTGCAAATGAAAATCAGCAAACCAGTGATGAAAATGAGGTAAAGAACGATGGTGAAGATAATGGTGATCAAAAATCTATGGGTGAACAGTCCACTATAGAGGAACATTCTCATGATGAGAAGCGACCACAAGGGATCAGAAGAACACCAAGGTGGACAAAAGTCTATAAGATGTAACCTCATGTGACATTTATTATTTATTAATTTATTGTATTTAAAATATAACCACATGTGATATTTATTAGTTGTTGATTTGTATTCAGAATGTGGTCTCATATATCATTAATTTAACTATTTTGTTATTTGTATTTATCAGTTTTCTAAATATCACTTATTTGAAATCTAAATTAATTACCCCATTTTCATGTCTGGTACTATTCTTAAGTGAGGACACTTAAAGGTCAGGATCACTGAATGTTATATATTATATTGTAAATGTGTCATCACTGTGGTTGTGCACAGAAGTAGTAGTACGGTATAGACTGTTCACCGGTACGCCTCGGTGTTCGAGCACCTTGTGATTTATATATGTTTTTTTTATTGTGTAAATATACCAATAATTGAATTTCAATTATTATTATTATTATTATTATTATTATTATTATTTTTCTTTAATTATAATAAATTATAACATATTTAGTATAGGTACCTACACAATATCATGTGGAAAATAAACAAAATAAAAATACCCAAATATAATTATACAGTATAACTGTATACTAAAATATAATATCAATTATTTTTATCATAACCATTATTATTATTTATTGCCAATATTCATATTGTACAAAATCATTTATAAATTATGGACCTTAAATTTCATATTTTAAAGCCTATTATTTTCTTTCCATAAAAAACAATTATCCAGGTAAATTATCCTAGATTAGTTAAATTTCAATCTAAGATATTTGCTTAGATAACTTGGTATTATTTATCTAGATAAGATAAAAGATAAGTAAAAATCTATTTAGATAATGCTCAACATCGGTTGTATATTCTATTTTTTATATTAATATTAGTATGCATACAAACATATAGGTATATTAGCATCTAATATTATGATGAATCTAGGAAATAGCAACAATGCAGCGAGAAAGGAATGAATTACAACGGAAATAGTCAACATGATAGAGGAAAGAAGGAAATACAAGAGTTTAAACAGTATAGATGGACAGGAAAAATACAGTGTACTGAGGAATCTAATCATTAGGAAATCGAAGGAAGCAAAAGAAAAATATTTGGAAGAAAAGTGTAGTGAAATAGAAACCCTCATAAAGACAGGAAGTAGTGATGAAGCATATAGAATGGTGAAAATGTTTTTTGGTCAACATAAGCCCCGAGCAGGG